>LOJH01026671.1:294-15092 GCA_001685095.1 Ellobius talpinus
GCCCCTCCTTCAGCACAGGGGTGTCTGAGGGGCCCTTGTCTGCTGTCGCTTTCCCTCCACATTGTGCTCTGCTCTAAGAGTTGTAGGCTGCCCTTCTCCTAAATGTCAATGACAAAAAAGCCACCTTCTTTTGAGTCCTTATGAACAGAATCCAAAGAGACAGATATTTGGAGAAGGAGCCCCGAGCTTGTCAGAGGATAGAGAACCCCTTGGTCCCCAGTGCTACACCCCAGAACATCTGTCAGAGCAATGCTTAGGGAGCTGAACAAATAATGAGAGATTTAAACGTCTGCACTTGAACGGTACTAAATTCCACAAGGTGCTGTGTAGGAAAATGAAGCAAAGGCACCTGCCTGGAACAAAGTGTCATATAATGTGTGACCTGCCTTCTCCACCCTAGACCGCACCTGCACCTTTGTCCTTTGCCTTCAGGACAGACAAGGTCAGAAGGGAGTTCTGCTATAAGCAAGGTGTCACCGAAAGGATACCCCCAGATGCAGGAGACCTACACTCATCTCTGCTGCCAAGAGAAGATGCTATGCTCAAGAGTGATGCAATCAGATTCAGCCATACAGCCTCAGAGCTGCGAAGTGGCCAAGGGAAGGCAGAACATGTAATCCAGCTACTAATCCATCAGTAAGCAGCAGATGAAAGGCCACAAGTGATTTAAAACCACACCTTTATCCCCTGGGCGTGGAGGGGCAAACCTGTCTGGATTACCAGTAGGGGGAAAAGGGTACATTTCCATGAGAATTAACTATTTTTTTTCTACAAAGAGACAATGAGAAGGTTCTCTTCTTACCTCATGGATTGCTGGGGTAAATATGGAGACAAACATTCATTTCCTTGGTCCCCAAGGAAGCAGCCAGGTGGCTGATGTGAGCCAGTCCCCTGCACCTTTGAGTGGAGAGTTTGGATGTCCCAGCTGAAGGCACTCAGTGCCTTGGGTTTTTATGTCTGCAGGTCAGCTTAGACCGGCTACTGACTCATCTATATGCACAGTTCTCAAAGAACATGGTTTACTTTATAACCGGATCCAACAAGAGGAGGCGTGGCATGAAATGTGTGATATACACCAAAGGTGTTGAGCTGCCAAGATAATTAAGAGAGACTGGATTTTGGAGCCAGGGCTGGGAACAGAAGGGAGACCTTCTTGGGTGACAGTGCCCATGTCACATGAGTGAATACACAAGGGTCAAGATGCTCTAAAGAGGGAGTTTAGGGTCCGCAAGGAGCCCCTCCGGAGTGTTACCTGCCTGGTGACTCACTCAGCTATCCTAGAAGGTTAGGCCAACCTGACCTCCCTCTTCATCTCTGTAGTTATGCACCAGTGTTGGCCTTTATTGCGCAGACTCTTGAGGAGCCAGGCAGGGTTGAGACCCTGATCCAGCAACCTCTACCTGAGGCAAGTTGCCTAGCTTCCTGCCTGCCCTCAGAAGCCTGGGCTGTGAAGTGAGTGAGGTGATGTGGGAAATACATTGGCAGAACTCTATTCCACCCTCTATAGCCATCCCTATATCAGATCCTGGGTCCCTTCTGAGTTGTGTCTCTAGGTGCCCCTTTAGGTTGCAGTGTCCTCACTCTCCGAACACACTTTACCACAAGTCACCCCCAGAAGCATGGAAAAGTTGTCATTGTGCAGCAGAAAGAGTGACAGTCTAAACACAGTTTCACTATGTGGCAACACGGAGACAGTAGCCCCAAGTTGGGAGTGGAAGCAATGGAACGAGCAGAAGGTCCAAGAAGCAGCTCAGGCTGGAGATGCTGTACCAATGGCTCTGACACCCTAGCTACTGTATAGCCGTTTCTTCCACACTCCACCGGGTGGGTGGGTGGTGGTGCAGGCCTTTAATTCTAGAGCTTGGAAGGCATAGGCAGGCAGATTTCTGTGAGTCGGAGTTCCAAGACAGCCAAGGCTACATAAAAAACCCATTCTCCGGCATAGACAGACAGATAAATGAAACATTCCCCCAAGGAAGGGAATGGAGGCTCACAATGAGAAAATTCTAAGACTCAAAAGGCCTCGCCTCAAAACTTTATAGACAGAAAACAACTGCTAGTGGAGAGGAGATTCTTTCATGAGTTGTCAATTATGCTGTAGTAGCATTTTGGTAACGCAGCTACCTGAGTTGCCCACACTTTTTTAATAAGCTTCATCCAAGCCTCCTGTAAAAAATCCCAGTGAGCCCATTGATTCATCGAATTAGATTTGGGTAAAACTGTTTCTTTTGTCTGTCATCAATGTCCTTTCAGTGCTGAACAGACCTTTGTCCGTAGTGCCCCCAGGAAAAATCATGTAGAAATTGCTTTCTAGAGAACTCACACACGGCGATGTTTGCAACAAGTGCTGCAGAATTACATGGGTGAAGGACACTAGCTGGGTGTTGTAGAAAAGGAAAAGGAATGCAGTGGGTTGCTGTGGTCTTACATGTTGAAATGTAATTGACAACATGATCATCTTAAAAGGCAGAGACTATCGAGGGTGGTTAAATCATGAGGGTAAAGCCCTCAAGGATGGTATCCTGGCTTTTGTAGAAGGGCTTGGTGGAGTGGGAATATTCTCTTCTACTGTAGGACACAACATCCATCTACCTGCCTTTCTGCCTTCTACGCTGGGAAGACACGGTGTTGAAGGTGCCATCTTGAACAGGTGGACCAGGCATTCAGAAGACGCAGAATCTACCCTTGCCCCAGTCTTAGGATTTCCAGCCTCTAGAATTATAGAAATGAATATCTGTTGTCTGTGAATTACCCAATCTCATGTATTTTGTTATAGAAATCCAAGATGGCCAAGACCCAGCTGTAAGTAAAATCACTTTTGGCAGCATTTCCCATGTCAAGTTCATATGAGACTTTCCCAGGGAGCAGTCATATAACACAGAGGAAAACGAGAGCAGAGATTCAAAGTCCTTGCTAAGTGTAAGCTTTCCTTCCACACAGCCTCCCATGGACACTAATTCCAAGCTGTATGTCTGTCCCTAGGTTCACTCCTTCTCCTCACTTCATCTCTCAGTGTGTGGCTCTCTTATATTTTTAGATAGCCCCAACAATGGAATATTCCCAAAGCCTAGACTGACCCCTTCACCTAATCCCAAGCTGTCCTATTTCCTCCAGAGCAGTCTAACCTCCTCAAATCTGGGACTAGGGTCCCCTGAGGACAACCCCTGAAGACCACCAAATGCAAGGAGAGCCAGGCTCAAGCCCACGCCAGTAGGATGCTAAAGAGAAACCTTCGTGGTCATATGAATCCTCTTCAGTCTCTATAGCGGTTTAAGGTACATCCACCAACCTGCCTTTCCCCTCGTCTTCATTCACAGCCTTTAATCAGTCCTTGATTACTTCCGGCCTCTTCCCTGTTCCATCTCACCTGGGCACATCCCCTAATAAATCCGTCCCACCACTAACCTCATCTTATGCTCTGCTTCCTGGAGGGCTCGAAAAGACACAGTGGGTTGTAGAGACAAGATGGGAACCATCACAGAGCTTGACAAGAGAGACATTGGGGTCCCACAGAACATCCTAGGGAAGGAGGTCTCACAAGCCATCATCCCAAGCAGCATTTTCAAGAGCTCACGTCTGCCCGCCCCGTGAACTGTGGGTCTGCCTTTTCATCCTCCCAGACACCAGCAGATGACTGCGGCAAGACAAACACGTATCCAAGCACTTAGAGCTCAAAGATAAACAGTGCTTATCAAACGTGAAGAATACACCCCAAATAAGGGAAATCAATGTTTTCTTAACTGCCTCATTTATTTGTGAAGCAGGTGCCTCTTGCACAACCGCTCCAGGCTGCCTCATTATTATGCTGACCAGGTAGTGACCTTAACTTTGTCCACCGCCCTCTTGTCCCTACCTTCGAAACTGGGCCCCTTTGCACCTGCAGGGAATGAAAAAAAAGAAGCTCGCTGCTAAGCAACAGAAGAGGGTGGGGCTGATTCATTCTCTCAATTCCACAAATCTCGGTGGTGCTGATGAGTCAGTGAATCCGGCTGACCTGATAGATGCCACGGCTTCTGTGAAATCCATGTGGCTCTTCCGTCCAACCTTCCTCCTACCCCACTGTTTGCTCCAACCCCCATCTGCTGCTTTACTTCTTTCTGCAGTTAGAGAAAACAATCTAGGTCTCCCTTCCAGCCCCACCACTCCATCTCCTGTCCTCCCGTGTATCTATCTAAACATGCTGGCTTTGCTTATAGTGAAGGAAATCTGATGCGTCACCTCACCCAAGCACCTGAATGCAATCGAAGTTAGTAAATTTAGAACATTTAAAAAATATTGTCCTATTACCATTGAATATCCCGACAGAAGTTGTTGGAGAACCCATTTTTAGGGGTGTCTATGTGCTTCAGTTTTGACATTCTACTCCTATAACAAAAGGAGACAGTGACAGATTTCCAGGGGCAAGACTCCTGGAGGTGGGAACAGGCAGAGAAGGCAGAGATGGTTTTGCAAACCAGAGTCGAAACCTGGGCTGGAGGAATAGGAAGGACATAGAAGACAGCCAATGTGACTTCCACTTGGTCAAAAAGAAGAAGGGAGGAGCTCACTGCCCTGTCCAAGGACTCTGCACATAGCATCACAGTTCATCATTTGGGGACCCTTGACTTTGACTAATCCATAAACAGAGAGGTACTTGCTTCTTGATACATTCAGTTTGTGCATAAACTGAGATTCAAATGCAGGCCTACCAGTGGTGAGGAAGCACTCCCAATAGCTGATTCGCGAATTATCTATGGAGCAGATAAAATGTTCCCCAGTGGGGGGATGGAGTCTTTGTCCCTCCAGTGATCTAATTCATCCAAAATCATGTGTAACTGTAGACTTTATGGCTCCAAAAATAGTCTATGCAGAACCCTGAACTCACCTTTTGGGTAATCAGGGAAGAAATTTGGAAAGATCTTAATATAAAATACAATAGATTAAACGAGTCTTCTTTTAAAGGCAAATGGAGTAAAGAACGCCAAAGGTAAAAAACATCGAGGAACCAGGAAAGAGAATACAGTAGTCAAGAGATGTTACAAGGTTTAAGAAGCTGGAAAATGCTGGGCAGTGGTGGCACACGCCTTTAATCCCAGCACTCGGGAGACAGAGGCAGGAGATCTCTGTGAATTCGAGGCCAGCTTGGTCTACAGAGCAAGCTCCAAAGAGGCTCCAAAGCTACACAGAGAAACTCTGTCTCAAAAAACCAAAACCAAAACTGAAAGAAAGAAAAAAATGGAGTTGGAAAAGCCCAAGCCAGAGGAGCAAGAGTGGTTAGATACCTCTGAACAGGGTTAATATTAGGGTCTATAAACAGGAATACTGTTTGAAAGTCATTATGGGGCTGGACATGGTGGCAGGCACCTTTAATCCCAGAACTTGGGAAGTAGAGAGTGGTAGATGTCTATGAGTTCGAGGCCACCCTGGACTACATAGAAAGTTCCACAGCTGCTTAGAGAGATGCTATCAAGAAGAAGGAGAGGAAGTGGAGAAGGAAGAGGAGGAAGAAGAGGATAAGGAAGAGGAGAAAGAGGAGGAGGAAAAGGAGAAAGGTCTTAGAGGAAACAGATTTCCCAGCCCAGGATTTGAGGTTCACTCTAGAGAAAACTAGAAAGGGTGTGAACTTGGCTTCTTCAGTCACAGCTTAGGGTAGGCACAAGGCACCCTACAGTGTAGACTCAATTCTTTGTGCAAATCTGAACTGCCTAATAAGAGGCCCACACCTCCTTACCCTACTCTGGGCTCAAGTGCTGGATCTTGACCATTAGCAGAAGTCCTAATAAGGAAGCTATGGGCTGAGGGAAAAGACAGTCTAGACTGACATCTTGAGGCCACTCCACCTGCAGGATCAGACACAGCCTCTTCCTCACTGCTTCAATAAGTGCCATTCTCTTCAATGCCGGGCAGCCCAGGGTCATTGGACATCTGAGGAAACGCTCTAACATGAAACAGACTCTGACAAACATGTGTACAAAACCCAGAATAAGCAGAGACAAAGCAATGGGCAAAATAAACCAAGATGTTGTTATAGATAAGAACAAGTAAAGGAAGTGGGGGTGTAGAGGGAGGATGCACCTGGAAACATAAATTCTTACAGCCAAAAAAGGTGTAAAACATAGCTAAGAAAACTCGGGATAGAGAAGATACCAGAAGAATAGGGTTGATGCAGGAGATTTAGTGTCTGCATGATGATAAGATACGGCAGCCATGACACTGTGCATGGCCACCTGCAGATGCACATAAACAATCCCATCACAGCTTCTGCTCCAAGACCATGGTCCCGCAGGGCGTTCTCAGCCGTTGTCTGAAGCAGGGACATCAAGACAGACCAGGTCCTAGAAGAGCTGATACTCAAACAAGGGAATTTGGGTCAAGGATGGAACACCATGAGTGGTATCCTCTCCCACCTTTCTTCCCTCTCTCCTTCACAGAGGATGTCGAGCGACCAAACCATCCCCCAGGCTTTCCTGACACCCACCCCCCATATTCACTCACAGGCACGTCCCTTAACAAAATCTTTCTGCTATCTGTTTATGGGTTGTTTAGTTTTTTTGAGAATCTTACTATATAGATTTGGCTGGCCTAGAACACTCTATGTAGAGTTGTCTTGAATTCACTGAAACTTACCTGCCTCTGCCTCCCAAATGTTGAGATTAAAGTTATGTATCAGCATACCATCTACTTCACCGAGAACCCAGACAGAAGTTCTAGAAAGAATTGGGAAACAAATAGGAGAAATGTATCTTACTTTCCTACCCCATAACCAAGGAAACACAAAAGAAAGTCTTCATTTGTGGTGTGCAGTTCCTGAAGGGTAGAGTCCTTGACCATCTTAGCAGAAAGCATGGCAGCAGGCAGACGTGGGAGCTTATCCTGGATGCACAAGCCCAAGTCAGAGAAAACTGATTGGGAATGATGTCACCTCTTGAAGCCTCATTCCCAGAGACATACCTCCTCCAACAAGGCCACGTACCTCCTAGTCCTTTCTAAACTGTTCCATCAGCTAGAGACCAAGCATTCAAATATATAAGTCCATGAAGGTCATTCTCATTCAAATCATCGCATAGAGTTAAAGTACAAGAGATCTAAATAGAAAGGGTCCCCTAGGAATTAGAACCAAGGAGTTCTGACACTTACATCAAGGAATTTCAAGAAAACCTTTCATTCATTCATTCATTCATTCATTCATTCATTCATTCATTTATTTATTTTGAGACAGGGTTTCTCTGTGTAGCTTTAGAGCCTGTCCTGGAACTCACTCTGCAGAACAGGCTGGCCTCTGCCTCTCAAGTGCTGGGATTAAAGGCATTCACCACCATCACCGACCTATTTTCTTTTTTTTCCTTCCTTTTCTCTTTTTAAAAAAAAATTTTTTTTTGATTTTTTTTGTTGTTGTTGTTTTGTTTCCAGACAGGGTTTCTCTGTGTAAGAGTCCTGGCTGTCCAAGAACTCACTTGGTAGACAAGGCTGTCTTCAAACTCACAGAGATTTGCCTGTCTCCCAAGTGCTGGGATTAAAAGAATATGGTACCATGTCTCAGAATCTTTCTTTCTTTATTCCTTTCTTTTATTTGTTTATTTAGATTTTTCAAGGCAGGGTTTCTCTGTTTAGCTTTGGTGTCTATCCTGGAACTAGCTCTTATAGACCAGGCTGGTCTCGAACTCACAGAGATCCGCCTGTCTCTGCCTCCCGAGTGCTGGGAATAAAGGCCTGCACCAGCACAGCCTGGCTTCTTTCTTTTTTTTTAATATGTGATCTCTGGTGGGAGATGTGATTTTTTTTTATTGAAAATAAATTTTCAGATAATATATTCTGAACATGTTTCCCCTCCCCTACTTCCTCCCAGATCCTCTCCACCCAAGTCTACACCCTTTATTCCCTCTCTTTTCTTTATAAAATAAAAAAGCAAAGGGGAAAAGAACACAAGAAACATATAGACACACACACACATTAAGAACAAAACCCATAAGAATACAAAATCAGAAATCATAATATACAAGCAAAGGATCAGTAAGAAAAAAAAGTCCAGACAAAAGAATATGAGGCAAAAAGCCTACAAAAATACCATTGAGTTGATTCGATGGTGGCTATCTGCTGCTGGGCATGGGGCCTACCCTGAAGTGTGATGAAGATTCCAGTGATATTTCACACCGAAGAAAACCAGCTTTTCATACGCAAGCCGCTGCCTCCTCTCCCTTGTCCTTTTAGGGTATCTCCCCGCTCCTGCCCCTTACTACTGACTATCCTCCTTGTGCAGATGCATGTAATGACTATGGCTGTGTTTGATGACCCTCTTCTCAGAATGAGCCAGCCCATGGGCTGTGCACTTGACTACCCAGGCACTTGGATGCCTGCTGGTTGAAGGAAATCATTCTCACTAGAGTTGGAGAAACTGACATTAGGACTCTTAGGTTCCTGTCTAGCTGCCCTGGGAAGCTTTGTTTGTGAGAAGGGCCGTATAAGACGTGGAGGCAAAGTCCTTCAGTGAAGATGACCATCTGCTTTCCATCCTGCAGTTCCCAAACACCCTGAAGTCACTCTGATGTTGGTGTCTTTTCCCTGGAAAGGAAACAGAGAGTAATCGCTAAGTCATTGTCATAGCAATTAAGAAACGGGTTTCGTCGGATTCACTTTAGAAGCTAGATTTAGAAGGATTGCAAGTGACCTTGGCCATCGCGGTATTTTTGACAGCTGGATGCCATATCAGGATTGGGGGTGGGGGCTCTGGGCCTTCCCACCTTCACCCCCTTTCTCCAGGCAGGTGCCTCCTCATGGTGCAAACAAGGTCCAGATTCACCAACTCCACACATTTAGAAGTTATCTCTGGCTCACTCACATTTCCTATATTTTCTCCCCAAACACTGTAACCTGCCTAGAGTGGGCTTTAAAATCTGGCCCTTAGGGCTCACTATGGTTAGTGTAGCTGCAGCAAGACAGGGTTATCACCTCCTTTGTCCTGTTTCTATTAGCCCCCTACCCCCACACTCACTGGGTGATTTACATGAAACAAGAGGTGATTTCCAGTTTGACTCGCTTTGCTTACAAGATGTTAATCAATTCAGGTACTTCTCAGCCATTTCTTGCATAACCTGCTGGCTAGTCCAGGGAGACAGCTTCCTTCTCTAAGTCTGTATCCACCGACAGAGGGTGACTGACCATCCTCTTCAAATGCCACCACCTAAGAAAATCGCTTTCAAAAGTCGCCAGCATACATCTTACAAAGGTCTTGCATACACTCAAGATCAAGGCAGGACTCTTGCTGTTTCTTCTTTTCCTGCCACCCTGGCCTGAGTGATGACACCATAGCCACCGAGCCCATTGTACTTTCCATAGGGGCTGTCATGACACACATGGTCTCTAGACTCCTGCTCCTTGCTATTCAGTGGGAATCGGTTTCAGAACCTCCCGCAGACACCAATATCTCTGTGTGTGAAATGGTGTAGTATCTGTGTAATCTGGATGACTTAGAATACCTAATATAATGTAAGTACAATGGAAATGTGTTAGGTTGAGCTGTTCGGGGATTAAAGGCAAGTGGGGGAGCCTGTGTGTTTAGTATAGTTGCTATTTTAAAAACTATTTTCCACGAATTGCTGTTTGAATATGGATGGCCAGTGGCACTGTGCTATCTGTGTGGCAAATGGCAGAGGAAGTGTTTCCTACAGAAGAAGGGGTTCGGTTTGCTGGAGAGTTACCAGGTGGGCTTCCAATAACTGAGACACCCATCAGCAAGAATTTGGTTTAGGATAAAGCTGAGTGGCCTCATTGCTGAGGCCACTATTCAAATGCCTTCCATTTGGAAAGAGGCCCAGGGTGGGTCAGGATCCCACAGAAAGCTTTTGAAAAGTTCCCAAACAGGCTCAGAAACAAGTGTCTTCATTTTGCAGGGCAGGATGGCTGGACTGTGGTCTTTGACCAGGTTTTCACTTCTAACCCCTACGCTGTTTCAGATTCTCAGTTACCTAGACCAAGTCACCTTAATATCAGAAGACAGGACAAAGGACATTCCCAGCTGCTCACCCCATGTGCTCACTGACGGTCCAGGAGGCAGGAGATGCAGGAGCTAGCAGGTGCATAGACAGCTCTGTCAGGACCTGTGCCCAGGCTGGCCTCTTCACCAGGGTCTGTTTTTCTGATTCCAGCACCCAGCCCTGCTGGCACGGGAGATCACGGGCATCTGCACAAGCACTCTGGTCCCTCCAGCGACCTTGCAGGCAACACCCTTCTGGCCAATTAGCTGATGTGAACTGTTCTCCTCTGCCACTGTGACCTGTCCCATATCTCGGTAGATTACTCCTAGATGCCTACCCCCATGTAATGGGACAGCCTTGGTACAGAGGACAAACCACAAGCTCTAGGCCCTTCTCCATGTTCTCATACAGAGAACATGGCCTCCCAGCCTGCCCCCACCCCACCGACTTTCTGGGCCTATAATCCCTTGGGGACTAGGTCATGAGGATTTTCTGTCAAGGGTGGGAAACATGTTAGAATAAGGCTCCCTAAATGAGCCTCAGGGAGCTTGGGTGATAGGAAAAACACTGAGTCAAAATCCTGGACTCGAGGTCTGACTTTGCCACGTCATAGCTATACGACCTTGGGGTAGTTGTATAACATTTCTGAGGGTCACCTTACTTGCCTTACGTGACTGTGTAGAAGTGCCTAGTGACAGTTGATCACTGCTTGCCGTCAGTTTCTCTCATTAATGCCGAATACTAAAGCCAAGTGTGGCCAGGACCTGAGCAGTTCTCAGCTTCGCTTTGAGTTCTGAGTCGTGTACGGTGGAGGCGACCCTTGGTCCTCCAGCTGAGGCAGAAACATTTGTCCCGGTGGCTCTGGGGACACTTGGAGCTGGAAGATGGGGTTTGGGGTGATGGGATGCCCTATGGAGCCTGGAGAAGACAAATGGGGCCTGGTTTAGGCATGGGTCCCAGGACATGGGAACTTGGCTGTCACAGGATCTTGGAAGAATTTCTGAGGCAATCATTGCAGTGACCTCCCTTGGCCGGGCCCTCACACAGAATGCTGGTGTTAGTATGTGACCAGCTAAGGAAGGGAAGGTGACAATAGAGAGAGATGAGAACTTCCCTGGTCCCATGTCAGGTCAACAGCCCGTCCCTGTCAACACAGCTGACTGATACCATGAAACAGGAGTGGTCTAGGGTATATCCAATGCTGTTACCCCAGTACTTCCCCATCTGTGCAGCCCATACAGGGCCTGACCCTCCCTGGGTCCATGCACAGAAGGCATGGGCACCAGAATGTGGTCCCTGGCCTTGAAGAGAAACTCTTAGAAAGAGGAGGTCCCTCCCCCCAAGACCCTCTCTCACCAATACCCTAGCACTTGGTCTCTTCCTTGAAGGAACGCTGATGATTGCCAGTCCAGGGGAGGGGACCGCAGACACCATCTGCCCAATGAGTGATATTTGATACTATTAAAAATTAAGTCAGGGTAAATTAAGTGTAGGGTAAAAGGGACAACTGGAGCAGGAAACCGACCAATCGCTGAGCACCCTGACTCTGAACCCAGAGTCAGAGAAAGAAACACACCCTGGATTTGAGACCTGGGTCAAGGGATGAAACATCTTTAACCCTGAACCCAGTACTAAAGACATGTGCCCTGGCTCTGAAACTAGTGTCAAAGAAACACACTTTGTCCCTAGAATTAAAGCCAGTGAAAGAAATATGCCCTGGTCCTGAGATTAGAGTCAGAAAGTTAAAAAGGACCAGTGAAAGAAACACAGTTTGGGCATGAAGTCCGAGCCATCTCTATCCCAACCAACTGACCAATCCCTGAGCACAGAAAAACTAACCAATATCCCGTCTCCCTGGGAGAACTTCGCCCCTAAGAAGTCCTATATAAGCCTCTCCACCCCTTCAGTTAAAAGGTGCCATTAATCCCTCCCTGGCAGAGGCAGCCACCCTCCTGGATTACTCCTTCCCAAATAAATCTCTTTCTCAAAAAAGTCTGACCTTCATTCCCCAGGACATCCCTTAGGGAGCTGAGCTGTAAAACCTTGCTAAGACGCTCCCTAGGGGGCCTCAGCAAGGCAGAGCAGAATGGAAGAACCTTGCTAGGACGCTCCTTAAGGGGGCAAGGCCATCAAGGAAAACACTTTTCTCTGGAGCCGGAGGAGATTGCTACATTTCTGAAGGAGACTTCCCTTTAGCAGAGTGTTAGCAGAAGCAGCAGCAGATAGCTCTGCTAGGATGTTCCCTTAAGGGAACAGAGCAGAGCTTAGATGTAGGGGCTTCCAGGAGAAGAGCAGGATCCCTATATCCTGCCGGGGAAACCATTGCCCACTGCACCCCAGCTTCAGGTAGCCTGGCTTCCTGATAGTCAGGACACTTTTCCTCCAGGGCTGAGCTGTCCTGATGCAGCTCCAGCTTCTAGAACTGTCCTAATGCAGCTCTAACACCCCCCCCAACAGCTGTCCTAGTGAGGCTCTAAGGATATCCTGGCTTCCCGATAAGTCAGGATGTCCCAACACCACTACTGTATCACATTCCCCTACAAGGAGGGTCTCTTTCTATGAGTCTTTGTCATGACCTTAGCCTTCTTATGATTCTCCGATCCACAACAGAAAATTCTCACTCCAAGAAGCAACTCTCCCAATCCAATCAGCCTGGGCCAGAGTCTCAAGTAGACCACTGCAGCTGAGAATGGGGATTGAATAAAGGCAGCCTTAGAAAAGAAGTCCCTTTAAGCAGGGTGTGGTGGTGCAGAGGCAGAGGCAGGAGGATCTCTGTGAGGCCAACATGTTCTACAAAGCAAGTTAGCTCCATGATAGACAGGGCTGTCATAGAGACAAACCCTGTCTCATGGGGGGGGAATCCCTTTAGAAAAAGTCCAACCCCTTTGTGTCTTCATGTAGAAATCAAGCTTTTATATTAAGAAAATAAGAAGGGAGGGAGGAGAGACCCTTTTTGGAAGGAGGGATGGAAGGGAAGAGGCCGTGGGTAAGAAAAGAGGGAGGAGGAGATGGGAAGGGAGAGGAGAGCAAACAGGGAAGCAGGCAGCCTCATTCAGCAGCTCCGAATCTTCCTCCCACTGAGCACTGCTGGGCCCCTTGCTCAACAGCCCAAACCCAAATCACTTTCTCTAGTCCACCTGTGACAGCTCCCAGGCTCATTCTCCAGGCAGCTCACTCCTGCAGATAGCTGTGTGTGCATGGAGCTGGCCCGGGTATTTTCACTCATAGGGCATTAGCCTTCCCACCCAGGCAGCAGGAAGCTAGCCGGCAATCAGCGAGATAGGTGTTCTTGAGAGGAGGTGGCTGTGCAGAAAAGCAGGCGTCCGCACCTGCCAGTGAACTACTTGCTGGAATAGCTTGGAAAACAGCCTGACTTCCACGGAGAGTCCCAGTCCTCTCAATTACCTGCATTTCTGCTCGAAATACACGTACCTAACTATGTATTCATCTGCCACATGTTTACAGACATCCTGTGGGGCAGAGATCGCAGCTTTAGTCAGCACACAGCTAAATCCAGCCCAGGTCGATTTCTGAGATAAGCTCCAACAAATGGTTACAAAGTGAATGATTTCAATGAAGAGTGACCAGTGTGAAGAAGGTAAGCTAAGGACATGCTTGTACTTCTGCTCTCCTCTGACAGCCCAGTACAAGGCAGCTCTGGAAAAGGCATAAACCTTCGAGGGTAAGAAGATCTGGGGATGGCAACTCTGATGTTTCCAAAATCCAGATAGTGCCTGCATTCTCCCTAGGCCATGTGTCAGTCAGCTTTCCGGTCCTATAACAAATGCCTGGACTAATAAACATATAAAAAGGCAAGGTGTGTCCAGGGTCACAGTTTTGTAGGTCCCAGTCTGGTTGGCCTATGGCAAGGCAGCGTGTCTTGGTGGGCACATCATGATACAAACCCGTGAAAAAGAAAGCAGGTTACCTCGTGGCAAGGAGGCAGAGGAGAGGGGAAAAAGAAAGAGCCAGAGTCTCACTGTCCCTTCCAAGGGCAGGTCTCCACTGACCTGAAGGCTCCTGAGGAACTTTCATGTCAGAAAAAGTGCACCTACCCCCCAATAGCATCAAGCTGGAGGACACAGTTTTAATGCATGCTCCTTTGAGGATGTCTCAGATGCAAACACTTTTAATCACTCAGGAAAAGAAACACACACACACACACACACAACTGTGGCACTTTCTGTGGTAGATGGGGGCAGAGAAGCCATGTGAAAGAAGCCGGTGGGCTGAGGGTCCACTTAGAGGTCGTCAGTAAGCCCCCAGATCCCTCCCCTGACCCAGCCCAGACAAAACGTCCCCTAGACTTTCCAGAAAGCTGGATTTTCTCTTGAGAGCAGACAACACAAGGTCCTAAACTAAGAGACACATAGCACCATTAAAGGATAGCTTATTTACACCCCAGAGATGATTAGATGATCAATCATATCCACACTCCATGTGAAGACCCAAATCTTCACTTCATCCCCAAGTCCAGTGGTCAGGGTTCTGTGGTCAGAGTTCTGGTTATAAGGGTTCTGGTGGCTGGAGTTCTGTGGTCAGAGTTCTGGTGGTTAGAGTTCTATGGTCAAGGTTCTGGTGGTCGGGGGTTTTGGTAGCCAGGGTTTTGGTGGTTGGAGGGTCTGTAGTCAGAGTTCTAATAGGTTCAGGGGTCTCTGGTCAGGGTTCTAAAAGGGTTCTAATAGGTAGTCAGGGTTCTGTGGTCAGTGCTCTGTTCATAAGGGTTCTGGTGGCCAGGGTTCTAGTGGTGAGGGTTCTGGTGGTTAGAATTCTGTGGTCAGAGTTCTGGTGTTCACGGGTTCACCAGAGGGTCAGGGTTCTGTGGTCAGGGTTCTAGTTGTTAGGGTT
>LOJH01026672.1:0-18317 GCA_001685095.1 Ellobius talpinus
TTTCCAGCCTGACTATATTCTGTTAAGCCATTGGCCGAAAGCAGCTTCTTTATTAACCAATGGAAATAAAACATATTAACAGCATACAGAGAGGAATCCCACATCAATGGTTCAGTTGAAACAAGGGCTACCTGAGCTCAGACACTTGCTTTAACCCATGTGAAAGCCAGGTATGGTGGCATATCCCTGTAATACCAGCTTTGTGGGCACAGAGACCCGCAGTTCCTGTGGTCTTACTAGCCAAATAACCCAGCAAATTAGTGAATTTACGGTTCAATGAAGAGACTCTGTCCCACATAATAATGTGGAGAACAACAGAAGATGTCTGAAGTATCGCTGGCCTCCAGACACACAAGTACATGTGATGGAGCACATATGGGCATGCACGCGTACTCTTAGAATAGCATGGCTGGCATTTAAACAGTACAGCACACTCACGTGTTGGCTCATTTGACCCTTACAAAACCCCGGGAGATCTTAGAGCATGATTTATTCTTATTCTTATCATCATTTTCAGAAAGTTGATACTCCTCCAAGTATGTCCCAGCCTGAAATTAAATAGCTAATAAGTTCCAAAATTACCAATATTCTCCAGGGCCTTTCTTTTATTCATTTGACAAGTATTTGTTGAGTGTCTACTATGTTCCACGTCTGGTAATAATAGTGTGTAGTTTCAGAAGTATGCAATAAGCAAATCAATATATATGATGTATGCGTGGAAGAAATAATAGAAGACAGGGAGAGAATAGGGAGGGTGCTATATAGTGAGTGCTGTCTAAGGAGATACATGGGTAGATGCCTGGACAGAGGGAAAGGGAAGGAGTGGCCACAGATCTCTGAGGTGCGGTGAGATATGACCCATGTGGAACTCTGGGAAAAGAGTGCTCTTGATCAGTTTGAGGAACATCAAGGAATCCTCTAAGACCAAGCTCGTGGGGAAGGGAAAATGATTAGAAATGAAATCAGAGCATGAAGGAGGGGTCGGATCAGATAGAGTCCTTTGAAGCAAGGCTATAGAAGGAAACTTCCAGGGGTGAATTGTCAATCTAACTGATGTGTGAAGGACGGATTGCAGGGAGACCAGCTGGGTTTCCACAGACAGCAGTAGTCAGGCTGAGAGGTGATGGGAAGAAAGACAAGAGAGCATACAGTTCCAGGAGAGCCATCACAGTTTGGGGTGAATTGACAGGAGGTGTGAGGCTGCTTCTCACCTTTTGCCCTAAGCAGCGGAGCGAGCATGAGTATTAACTTCTGAAATCAGTTTTAGGTAAAAGGTGTAAAGACTCTGGGTTAGCCCATGTTATGTCCAAAACGCTTATCAGGTAAGAAAGTGCAGAACTGGCATGGATGAGTGAATATTTTTAGATGAGTGTTTGGGCCTGGAGATACAAATCTCAAAAGGGAACACAAATGTCCCACATATTCTTTTTCTTTAAAGTTGAGCATATTTACACACCAGGCAAAGAGAAATTCTCTAAGTGGTTCTCTAAGGAAAAAAATATCCAAGTGTTTAATTAATATAAACATGAATGAATGTGGGTTTCTTTAAAATCAGTCTGCTTATTGGTCAGTAAAGACTCCTCAGTAGGTCGTGGATACCTTGAACTTCTTTGTCACTGGTCATTGTCAGTTGGCCAGGACCACTCACTGTGGCACAGTACAATGTTTAGCTACAGAATTTCCCAGGCAAGGGCTGTCAGGACCTGGAAACTTTTCTTCCTGTTCTGTCTGAGACATCTGGCAAACAGGATGAGTGGCACATACCACCAGTGTAGGAGGTACCCAGGGGCTCTGTGGCTACCGTGATGTGAGAAGTCCAAGAAGCAGGGAGGCATCAGTTGGGTCAAACATTGCACTGAGGGTCTGTAAGACCAAGACTGGGGTTGACCTTGACTTGCAGATGCAACACCATCGTGCTTTTTACTACATTTTAGGGAAGGTGGAAGGAAGACTGTGGAGACCAACTTCTCAAGAGACTAAGCTGCAGAGTTAGTGACTGAAGCGGAGTGTGGGGGTCAAGGGAGTTGTTTTCTTTCCTGAAGACGGTTCGTGCTCTCTGTGGCTGAGATCAGCTTGGTATTTTGTAAAGGGGGTAAATCACGGATGCAGGAGCCAGGGGTATCCGTTGCAACAGCAGACTTCTCAGGGATAAGGTGAGCACCTTCAAGCAGGGGCTGATACTACTGAAGAGGATAAACCGTGGATCCTTCAGATAGGAGTGATGGAAGTACACCCAGGTTCTGGTTCCTGGTCATGAGTACCTAGACTTCTGCTTCCTCAGTGAGCTACTACAGAACAAGGCCATTAGCTGAAGACAGGAGGGAAAGGGGGCTCTGAAAAGCTAACATGGAAATAACTATGCTAGAGTGGTTTGGGTTGGTCAGGGAATATAGTGGGGTTTCTGAGCGGTCCTGGGCATTCCTGGAGGTGCACTTAAGTGAGATTTATCAGCTTCATTGTGTCTTCCTCTTTCCCTCCTCAGTACCACACGCAGCTACTTCAGAACATCTCTGAAGAAGCAAGAGGCAAACTCATTTAGACAGTGGGCACAGGAAGGCTACAAAGAGATGGGTCGTGAATCTGAGCCGAGGATGGCAGGGGTTGATACAATGGCAAAAGAGAGCAGTGTCAAGAGCTTGGGGTCTTCACTCCATCTCAGTTCCCTATAGAGCCAATAAAGGACTTGGGAAATCATTAGAGAGGGGGAAAAACCTTACATTATTCAGTCTATAATCCCCCAGTCCAGGGGTGTTTCTTTTCCTTTGTCTCCTTAGGCCATTAGAGGCTCACTTGGACACCTGGAAGCTCGTCTCCTGCCCACCTTTCTCTCTCTTTCCTTTTCCGCTCTTCATCCCCCAGAGTACAAGACTCTTCCTGTTTTAACCAGTAGCTTAAATAACATCTTCACAACTAGACAAACCAGGTTCATTCCTGTTTATGATTAAACATCTGTTTCTCAAGGATTGGGCAATGCCCATCTGTAACCTTCACTACAAATGGTTCTGTACTGCCTGTTCCAGGAAACAGCAACCTTGCCTTGGTTTCAGAAGTTTTTATAACTATCTTGAAACTCTGCCTTTGTTTCAAAAGGTTATGACTACCTTGTTCTGCTGCTCTTGTAGCTACCCCAAATTTGCCTGCCAAATTCCCCATTTGAAAACCCCCTACACCTGAGCTATAAAAACTCATATCTTGTACATGTCGAATGCTGACCTCTTGAACCCTGTCTTGGAGGAGGCAGCCTGTGTACACAAATTTTAAAAAGCTTGCTTTGATAAATTGCTTGCTTAAATTCATTTGGGTCGGTGATCTTTCTCCTTGCATTTTTGGGATTAACATCCCCTCCCTTCTCTTAATTACATGGCTTGCTTCTCACGGCACAGTTTTTCTTTATGCTCAAGAGCTCTCTCCCCACAAGGAGTGAAGACAGGAAGGTGTAGGAACTCTGAAGGAAGCCTTCAGGCCCTTAGCCCTGCACTGTTCAGTGAGGGTTCTTTAGTCTACGTATTCTAAAGTGATGCATATTCGATGAGCTAGGATTAACACTGCTCCTGTCCAAATGCATCCAATCAATTTTGGTAGGCAACGTCATTGGTGTAGGCTGTGTTCTCCTTGGCATTCACATTCTCAGGCATCAGATGGATGGGGGATTGTCCTTTTGCCTCTTCTCTCATTAGCTATTCCACCAGCTTCACCTGGCTAATCATTATGTTCACCTCCACTAGGGACCTTCTAGAGGCTCCTGTGAGCCCACAGTTCTAGGAGTTCCTATAAAGTCGGTATAAAACATCCTGCTTTCTTTCCAGTCCCCAACTCTGAGGATGGCATTCTTGGTAGACTCTAACAATGAGTAAAGTGCTATCTGAGGAGACAAGCCACAGTGATCTCCTTGTCTCCTTGTTGGGTCATGACTCAGCCCTCAGAGACTTTCCTTTTCAATGCTTTCAGATACAGTTTTTTTTTGTTGTTGTTGGTTTTTTTTTTTTAAAAAAAACCCTAAATATATTAACTGGACCTCTTCCAGGTAAAAAGTCATTTGCCATTCTGTGCCCTCTCAGAGAGTCCTAAGTGCTTCCTAAACTCTATCCCACCCCCTTGATTCTTCTCATCCAGGAAGAAGTAAATACCATTCCCAAACAGAAAGGTTATGAAAAATGACATCATTGGCAAACATTGCTGAGGCTCAGTCTTGGTGCTGCTTCAAGATTGCTTCAAGTTTGAGCGAAGCTGATGACTCAGTACGGAGTTGCCAATTTTTGTCTACACTCATTCACTGCAGAGACTTGGTCATCATCATCTTCCTGGGCCCATCACATTGTGGCCATGCTTGGTAGTAACCCCAACCTTGAACAGTACTTATGGGGCCCTGGCAGGCATCATAGACAGCATGTATGTGTGTGTGCATGCATGCATATGTGTGTGTATGCTCCTATGTGTGAAGATGCATGTGTGTATGGGTACACATGTAAGAGTTATAGATACATGTAGAGGCCGGAGACAAGATTGGTATTCCTCAGTAGCTGTCCACCTTGTTTTCTAAAACGGGATCTCTCTCACTAGTCTGTGACATGCTGAGTAGGTGAAGCCCCTGGGAGTCATCTGTCTCTGTCTCTCTGGGGACAGGTCTATAAGCATGTGCCACTGTCCGGGTGTGGCAGTTTATGCCTTAAATCCCAGCACACAGGAGGCAGAGGCAGATAGATTTCTATAAGTATGAAGTTAGCCTGGTCTACATGGCAAGTTCCAGTCTAGCCAGGGCTACATAGCGAAACCCTGTCTCAAAACAAAACAAAACTCCAACCAAACCAAAAGAAAAACACACATATGCCACCATATTTGCCTGCTTTATGGGAACGGTGGGATCTGAACTCAGGCCCTTATGCTTGCCTATCAAGTACTTTATTGAATGAGCTATATTATAGCTTGATTTATTAATGTTAATATTGGAGACAGTCTTCCTATATACCTATTCTGGATCCGAGTTCATAATCCTCCTGCCTCGGCATCCCAAGTGCTGGCATTATAGAGTATGATATCACTTATAGTCATATTATTGATTTTTTTTAAGTTGTCTAACCCTAAGAGAACTCATGTAGCCTTGAGTTCCCTTGGATGAGATAGCTTCTCCCTATAGCTCACTTGCATAACTCTGGTGCCCTTACCATGCACTTCCTCGGAGCCATTTCACAGAAATGCTGGAGGAAGAGGTAGCTCCCAATTCACTTCTAATTTCTGTCGACCAGATGTGAGAGGCACTCAGGAGTCGGTGCTTCCATGTCAGCTCTGTGGGACAAGGACAGAGATCATTTTTTCTTAGAAGGTACCAGTTAGAGTTTGAGGAGTATGTGGCCCCGTGGTCAGCTTTTCCGAAGCGCCCAGAGAAAGAATGGAGGATGTAACAACAGAAGACAGCTATGGGCATCCAGGCCAGAGATTTTCAAAGTGTGTGACATGGGGTGGATTCTGAAAGGAAAGGAGAGGAGGGACGCTGCTTTCACACCATTACACAGGGCCAGCACGCTATTGACTGAGCTATCTTCCCAGCCTGAGTTTTTGTTTGTGCTGCCTTGTTTTGGAAACAGTCTGCAGTCCTGAATTGCCGCTGCCCCAGAAGGTGCCTGAGAGGCTGCGAGGCAGAAACTGGGGAAGGGCTTCGGTTCCTCCTCCTGTTGCTGACTCCTCCCCTTTACCAAGCCCTGCGGGTGGCTTACATTACAGCTGGCTGGAGTAGAGGCAGGTCAGCTAACTCGGCCAGAGCCTGGTCTGTGTTCTGGGCTGGATTCCCTCACTTGCCCCTTTCATTCTCAGTTGTTGTGCCTAAAAAAAATGGGGAGGGTGATGCCCAGCTCGAAACGTCACTGTGCTGTGACTGTCATGTCACAGGACTAAAGGACAAGAGCAGGATTTGCATGGTGGAAACTGCAGAAGCCCCAGCTCCCACCTTCCCCTCTCCTCTCCCCCAGCCTCACCACACATCTATCCACTGAACAACTAATTCTCCAACCCTTCCTCCTTTAACATGAAAAGCTTTGCCCACCATAAAACATTAGCAAATAGTGATGGATTTGGGGATTTTCAGGGAAGAACGGTGTGTGAGCACGCAGAGTCTGCTCATTTGCTTTGTAGATAGATTGTAATGACTTTTCGCCACAAAACCCACTTGAGGTTCTGTTAAATAAAGAACTAATGCCACTTTGCTCTTTTCTCTCAACCCGTTTTTTCACTCATGCAAATCAGAAACATTCATCCTCTGTGGCTCCCTGGCCTCTTGGATATGGGAAACCCATAACGCAGCTTTTTTTCTCCCCTCCCTGAAAATAGCATAATTGTCAAGTACTCGTAACTTCTGAGTGCAATTTCAACCCTCTCATTGATAAGGCAATAACCCAAGCAAACAACATCAGATGAAGTTGCAAGGCTAAGTGTGGGGATGAGGCATTATTTGAAAGAGATGAATCAAAGTTCCCTGTAAAGTTGCACAAATTCTTACCAGCAGAACAGACTTCGGATAGAGCTATTAGACTGAGCCATTAAGCTGCCTGGCTTCTAGTTCATCTTCCAGAGAGCCTTTGCATGGACTTCCCACAGTATTCAGGCTCCTCAAATATGGCTCCCCTTGACAGAAAATGCACATCACAGTGCTGCAGTCAGCTCAGTCTATTTGTGCCCTGCTTGGTCCTCTTCCGCTCATCTTTCTGCTGAGTGTCATGAAAGCCTGTGATGGACTTTCGTTTGAACCGTTATCGAACAACAACTCGAAGACCCGTCCTAAACACAAAGGTCAGTGTTCTCTCCTTTGTTTTTGTGTCCAGGTCACAGTTCCATGGAGTCACCCTCAGGAATGCCTTCTCCTCCTGATAACTTTGTGTGGAATCTGACCTGGACAATGAAAGACTCCTTTCCTTTTCTGTCCCATCGCAGTCGATACGGTAAGTGTATGTTTGACAGTTGTCTGTGATACACTATCACTATTGTTTGGTTACAGAAACTCTGATATTCCATTTGTAATCATTAGTGATTCAGGAGTCCCTCAATCTTCTATAGCAGAACACATACCACTGTACCCTCTGTCCTGCAAGGATGCTCAAGAATACCATCAGACCATTCAACTAAGATGTTTATATTGCATGTGAGTCCTGGAGGAAGCCAAGGGCTTTGTGGTTCCCATATTCCATCCTCCAAGCCTTCTTGGTACATGGAGTCCTGATATCCCTTCAGCATTCCTTCAATGGAACATTTATTTATATCTGATTATAGCTTTTGGATTTAAAGTTCTGACTTTAGCATCTCTATAGGCCATGTTCTCCTAAGGGGATTGTGATTAGGAAGGGCACAGGTCTTCCAGGGTCCCTTCAGTGACTCCATCATATTTGGCCAACTTCTGTTCTCAGACAGGTTATTTGACATTATCTGTGCTCACTTGATTATACAACAGCCTCAGAGGTCAAAAGAACTGGTCCAGTTCAGTGTTTACAGATGCAGAAACTAATCTTCACAGTGGGCCCTCTAGCCACAAAGCTGGGATTCCTTGCTTATAGTCTTCTTTCCCCCAAGAGGCTACCAGCTCCACCTGTGAGCTGCTGTACTGTGAGCCCTCAGGAAGTTGACTCATTATCAGAGCTCCAGCCTGAAAGCCTGCCATAGTGGGGGCTCTGCCATTAGAATATCAGGGTAAGAGGAGAATTGTGACTTTTCCGGGGAGCACCTTCATTTCTTCAGCTCTCTTGGTATAAGCCCCTCAAGGACAGGAAATATGCTATGTTTAAACCCCCATTTTATTCCTTCTCTGGAAGATGCTGCTAAAGGCTTATTTATGTATGATGAATAAATGCAGAAGGCTTCCTGATACAGAATTCTCTCATCAGACCTAATTAAATTAAGTATTTATGAACCCAGTACAGCGCTGAGTTCTAGATCTCTTCTGGGCATATTTACCTATTCCTGCTTCTTAGTCTCGGCCCTTGGGCCTAACCTATTTAAAGCACACCTAACAGAGATGTTCTACCCCCTGTAGAAACCCTCCAGTCAGAAGCCTGCCATCCCTCCCCTCACCTATTACACAGTTAGTCTTGGCTTCTATTAATGGCACCTTTCATTTCAAATTGAAAGAAAGAAATGCATAAAACCCCCTTGGGCAGTTTGGGATTCTACTCTGAGCTGAGATGCTGCTTGCCCCACTTCTAAGTATCCCTAGGGGAAGGGAAGACTTGGTGGTTCTTTGGGAGATTCCACATACGGTTGCTTTTTGATTTTATTTAAACCAGACACACACACGAATGCCGTCCTATGATAAGACCAAGTATCTGTAAATAATTGAAAGCTGGTCCTTTGTGTGGTTGGTGTTGTCACCAAGGTCACCAGATATATAGTATAACTGGTCTTCAGATAACACTCAGAGTTCCCGCTCAGATTCATTCACTGTCTCTATGGGAAGACTTTAATGAAGTTTAGAATGTCTAAAAGTCTAGCTCATGCATGTCATAGACAGCAACTATTGGTTCCCTATGGAGGCCATTGAAATAGGGAGAAAGCCATGGGGGCTTATGAGGACCCAATTACCTACCACTTGCACTTGGTAAACCCACTTCCTCTCTCGGAGTCCCGCCTTGTCAGTACATTGAAAGGCTGAGAGAACTGTGGCAAAATATAGATCAAGATGTTTCTTAAGATCTCTTTCAAACTGTCCTCATGGCCCAGAACCTCATGATTTCCCTTCTTTGTTGAGCAGATTCAAACCATAGGCCAGTTAGTGTCCAAATGCTGGACCAAGGTGTCACCATCAGCACCATTGTTAGTGTTGATTCATGGGAGAAGGATTGGTGGCTCCTTGATGAAGTATAGTGATGCTTTCCGATCCTTTCTATCTTTTGGCCGTATTTAATTCTGTGGGACACAGGGAGACTGCATGGCCTCCATCAAGACTTACACTTCCATCTCTGTAGCTGTGTGGCTAGCCCCATGCCCCATGCTGGATTCTGGCGCTGATGCAAACTCGAAAGTCCAGAAGACTGGTCCCTGACCTCTCAGAGTTAATAGGCCAGATAAATAATTCTGTAGGCAGCTAATTTCTTTGCCAGTGAGTCACACTGAAGATTCACCCTGAGACCTGTCAAAGAGAAAGCTAATGGCAGACCTAGGGCCAGACTCCTAGCTCCCAACGGTGTTTTGTGGGGGTTCAGCCTACATGTCTATGAATCAAAAAGGCCAGCAGGCTCGTGGGTGATAAATCCATACCTTTCATCTGCCAGGAAAGACATTTTAAGAAATGTTAACAACTTCATTAATTTTAAGTCCTCAAACATGGGCAGAGAAATTTGACTGGAAAATTGCTTCCTGAAGGGGTAGCTCTTCAGATTGAGAGAGACCATGGAGTCTGGTCAGTGTACTGTGGAACTTCATGTTTGGTTGACTGGATTAAGCTGCATCCTGGTGGACAGGTGGGGGCAGTGAGAGCAGCATCAACAAGCCACCCGCGGGTGACGTGATTGACAGCAACAAGCCAGTCCTCTCTCAGGCAAGCTGTCCACCCTGAGTGGAGAGTGGCTTTCTTCTTGCTAGTGTTTTATGGGAAGAGACGAGGTAGAAAGAGGCTAATAAGATTTACTCACCCCCAGCCTGTAATTATCTGCTTGAGGAAAAAGTTTGACCTACCTTTTTGAAGGCCTCCAATATTTCTTCTAATTTACGTCGGGGCCTTTTATGTTGTATAAAATATATTCTCTTCAGTGGCATTCAGTATCAGATTCCAGCTCTCTCTGGCCTCTGTCTTGAATGACGATAGCCCACTAATTTTATCATGGGGAGCTGAGAGCTGCACATTCCTCTCCAAAGGCTTTGAAACAGGGAGGACATATGAAGACAGATTTTTCCTCCCCGTATTTCTTTTTATCATTAGCTCTTATGTCTGTGGACTTAGTTATGGGCTTGGCTGAGGGATTAGCCTCTGAGTTGGCACCCAGCTACAAATGTCCTTCATCAGGGCCCACAGGATGCTCTAAGAATACAGTCGGGCTTGCAAAAGGAAGCCTGATCACCTTGGGTTCTAGAATCACAGAGACAGATGGCGCTCTTCCTAACTTTAACCCTCATGTTTGCCCACTCTGGAGATAAGGAATCAACTAAGTATTTTATTTTATTACCATCTGTATGCACCAGTATGTTCATGTGTATGCAAGTGCATGTGTGTGAATGTCAGAGGCCAATCTTGGTTGTCATACTTAGGAACACTGCTTCTTTTGAGAAAGGCTCTCTCCTTGGTCTGGAGCTCACAAGTTAGACTAGACTGGCTAATCACTGGGTCCCAGTAATCCTCCTGTCGCCGCCTCCCCAGCATTGGGATTATATGCATGGGCTATCATGCTGGCATTTTGCTCAGGTTCTCATACTTACAGGGCAAAGCACCCTACTGACTGAGCTATACCCCAGCCCCTGGATCAATATTTTAAACAGAACGACTGAAGAGTCTTCCCCAGGTGACCAAGACAAAGGGCATTTTCATTTGTTGTTTTTCAAAACTGTGGTACTTTACAAAATCCTCTCCCCTGCATTTTTCTCATTTAAATGTCATTATGAAATTATAGCAGTAGGAAATTATTCTATTTTCCAGGTTTACAGAAATGTCAATGGAAAGCGGAAGGAGTTTATTCATAGGGCTCTTAAGCTACAGAGGGGTGAACTCAAAAACCTCAGATTCTCTCATCCCATGCTGTGTGTTCTGTCACATCACAAAGTTATTTCAAATTGGGCCATAGAGAGCTCTTCCTGAATGACCTAGCACTGGAGCTGAATGATCAGGATGATGTCTAAAACCTTGGCTATCTGTAGAACAAACATTTGATGTCTCGGAATTGAAACCATTCCTGGCAGGCTAGGCAATTCACCTCCCAGGAAGCATGTGGGTTGCATCACTTGGCGCTGTAAACAATCTTATATACTTATGTACTTTTCCATTTCAGACCGTGTTCCTTATTATGGGTTGCATTGTGTTACCCCAAAAGATATGTTCAAGTCCTAAGGCCCCAGTACCTGTGAAGGAGACTTTATTTAGCACAGTATCTTTGCAGCTGTAATCAAGTTAAAATGACGACACGGGGATTCACTGGGCCCAGATGTCATGTGGTTTCTGGTCTTATAAGAAGAAAAGCCGCAGACACGGATATCCACCAGGCAAACATCCTATGACTAAGAATTCAGAGACTGTGGCCATGCTTTGGATGCCAATGAAGGCCAAGGATGCTGGCAGGAATACAAGCTAAAAGAAAGGCATGGATGGGTGCCTCCTCCAGAACTTTAAAGGCAACATGGACCTGATGGGTGCTTGATTTCAAAGATATGACCCCAGAACCATGGGAGAATAACATTTTCTTATTTTAAAGAGTCCAGTTGGTCCTTGTTAAGTCATCCCTAAGAATGAAGTTCAAACCATCATACGTCCTCCACCCACATCAAACTCACAACAATCTCACTAAGTGAAATATTCCTCCCGACACCTGAGCATACAGAAGATGTTGTTGGCCTTTGAAAAAAAGTTCTATTGAAACTTTGTCTTCTTTTGGGACCAGAGGGACTGATCTAATTTAGGGACTGGTGCTTTTGCAGAGAAAAATTAGACTTTTTAATTACTTTCCCTGCTACCACCATCATCTGATTGTTAATGTATCAATTTCTTCGATTGAAAAGACTGGGTCAATTAAATCTATCTTTCAAAAAAATTAACCTAACACAGAATCAGAAGTGGGAAACAGAAGGACCCTCCAGCTCCTCTGTGGAAATGACTTCAGCGCTCTAGCAGGAAGTCAGTTTGATCACATTTCTGGTATTACATATTTAATATGACTGCCCACAATCAGCCATTCCGGCCTTCAGGAGCCTGGCGTCACTGAAAGGCAGCCGCCCCCAGCCTCCCCCATGAGCCATTGTCATGGCTGAAAGTTTCCTTAGTGACTCTTCTGCCCTGTCCCGGAGATCCTTTTGTGTTCCTCTCCCAGCCCTGTTCCACTGAGCTGAGAAATCAAGTTATTTCCTAGCTCATACATCTGTATTCTTATCTGCAAGATGGCAAGAAAAAGACCTCTGGATGCATTCACCAAAAACGCCGAGTCCCAGAGGGAACAATAATGCCAGCAGTCATACAAGACCCAAGAACACGGACCATCTGTCACCTCAAGGCCATGACCTGCTGGGAGCCAATGAAATCAACCCACAAAAATTCAATAGAAAGCAGCTGGCTTAGAAGAAGTATGTTTAAAATGCTCCTCTTAGTCATATGCCTTTAAAATGAAGATGCATGGAGCCAGTGAATAAATATGAATGAACATTTTATGTAAAGGCGCTTTGAGCAAAGGAGAGGCAAGAAGGGAAAACTGTCTGAATAAAAGAGCAGAGAGTGATTGACCAACTAGCATACATATGAGAAAAGCAGGCCCTGAGAAACCCACGGAAAATACTTGTCACAGACAGAGAAGAAAAAAGAGACAGAGAGAGGGAGGGAATGAGGATGAATCTCCACGGCTAGCTGATCTCTTGTCACATATTCCGTGTCCTGTAGCATGGTTTCCAGCTGTCACCCTTGGACAAGTAGCCCCTACTACTCGTTCCAATCTTGCTCTTTCCCTTGGTTATTGTTGCATCTTTACATGGCCTAGGTCCCTCCCAACAGCTTACTGTGTTTCCAGCAACACAGGGAATAAGTGTGAGCGTTCGTCATTGAACACCCACTGCGTACCAGGTTATGTTCTAAATGTCACTGAAAAGGTCAAATGGGATCCTTTCCCTTCCTTCAAGGGACTCTGGAGGAAGAGGTAGCCTGCCTGTTCTATGATAAGTGCAGCTGTGGAGACATGTCTCAAACCACCCTGGGACACAGAGGTAGAAGAACCAGTTCCAAGAGGACTCAGGAAGGGAGATGTTGTAGAGATAGGTACAGCTAAGCTCTAGGCCTTGGACTTCATGAACACCGAAGGGACCACTGGTGAGGGCATTCTGGGTAAGGAGAACACAGACGTAGAGACAAAGGCAAGACCAGGTTCAGCTTTGTGAGGTAGAGTATAGATGAACTGGGAGGGGCAAGCAAGGTCAGAGAAATGGTTGCTTCTGAGTGCTCTTAGGGCTTAGACCTGAGCCTCCCTGTGAAAGCAGGGCTTCGGAGGGTGTGGTGGTTTGAATAAGAATGGTTTCCAGAGACTCATATATTTGAATACTTAGTCACCAGGGAATGGCACTATTTGATAGGATTAGGAAGATTAAGAGGCCATCTTGGAGAAAGCTGTCACTGAGGGTGGGCTTTGAAGTTTCAAAAGCCTATGCCAAGCCCAGTGTCTCTCTGCCTCCAGATCATGATATGGTTCTCAGTTACTGTTCCAGCACCTATTGGCATGCTGCCATGCTTTCCACCATGATGATAATGAACTAAACCTCTGAAACTATAATCAAGTCCCAATTAAATGCCTTGGTCATGGTGTCTCTTCACAGCAATAGAGCAGAGACTGAGACAGAGGGACATTGGGGTTATAACAAAGATCCCTTTTCTGGAGCATCCACTCAAATGACTGAGTAGATGGAGATACCACTAACTAAAGAGAGAAGAGAAACATTTAGCAATAAGAGAGGGCAACCAAGGCATCAAGAGAGAGGGGGCAGGTATCTAGGTCCATGTCGGAGAAGTTACATTTGGAATAACCAGGATATCTGGGAGGAAACGGCCAGTGGAGAGTTGGGAAGTCTTTTCCCCTCTTCTCAACTGTAAGAATTACACTCAGCAGCCATGAGCGAGGTGCAGAGTTTTGTTTTGACAGCTTTGGGACACCTGAGCTATTGTATAGAGAAAATTTCTAACCAACCTAGAAAGGGAAGTGCCCAAGGCATCTGCAGAAAAGTGACTGATGGACGTGAGAGGCCGCCCTCTTAAGATGAAATATTTTGTTAGGAACGACCTCAGATGCAAACGCACACATCAGAAGAGACCTCTCCTGTGTAGGACTTTAGCCAGCCCATGAAGAAAGATGACTAGAACAATTTCATCAGTGGAAAATTCATAGGGATTGTGAGCCATCAGGGGCCACAGCCATCTGGTCAAATAGCTTCATCTTTTAGATGAAGAGGGGAAGACCCAATGGTGCCTGGATTATCTGCAGGGCAGTGGCGAAGTGCAGAGTGCAACCCAGGCTGCTTCTTGGCCACCCTGTACCTTACCTCTCTACGGTTGAGGCATGGTCATGGCTCATTCTGTGCCTGCATTCACATGGAATTCCTCATACAGCATCCTGGACTATTGCTTCACCTAGCTCATTATTGGACATCATACGTCTCTGTCAGCCTAGCAGGGTTGTGTTGCCCCAAGAATTGCTTCAATGTGTAGCAGTAACCTCCTTGTAGAGATGAACTTCTTGCCAGGCTTAGTGGAGGTACCTCATAACTACCTAGGGAACATCAAAATCTAGATTCCGGGGGTCACCGTACTGATAATGAAGCTTGAGGGTCATGGGCTTTTGCTTTACCTCCTCATTGGCAACTTTAACACTTTAACCTCTTCTGTAATCGCTGCACTGATGGGCTCCCAGAATCTGCCCAGAGACGAAATACAGAGCAGCGAGGGAAAGGAATCCTGACTGGATCCTGACTCCCATTCTCAGGAGTTTTCTTACTTTCAATTACAGCCCTACTTTCTTTGGTTCTGTTCCCCCCACCCCCGATAAAGAGTTACAGATGACAAACATCTTTGAGAGAGAAAGAATCAGATGACATCCTGCATAGGTCCCAATCCCAAGAAGTCAGCCATGGGCTGATGCACATATGAGGAAAGCCAAATGTACTCAATAGGTTATACATACATATTTGCACACACACATATGCACCTGCACATGTATATACTTGTAACAATAATAACTAAATAAGAGAGTATTAATTTGGGGGGCATGGGAGGAGAGGAAAGAGGAGCAAGGGGTGATGTAGATGCAGTGTTCGTGTATAAAGTGCTCAAAAATATAAAGTTATGAGGGAAGATATGAATGTGTTCAGAGCACAGGTGTTTCATTAGTGCTTTCTGAACTCCATCCAGTGGGAGCAGTATCCTGTGTTTTGATGTCATTCATATACATATGTATGTATGTACGTATGTATATATGTATATATGTGTGTGTGTATGCCTAAAGTTTTGTGCTTAAAACTTATGAGGGTCTAGTTTTCCCTCTCACAGCCTGAAAATATTTTTTATCTTTAATCATGATGCCGTAAACTATAGTTTAGTTTCAAAACTCACAAAATCGTACTGTTGGGCAATGTTAGTTCCATGTCCAGCTCAAATCTTTTTCTATCCTTTGTTCTCAGCAAGCTTCCTGATAATTCCTTTACTATCTGTTGAAATCTTATCAGTCTTCAAGATGCTATGCACATATTGCCTGGCTTTTTTGTGTGCCCTCCTGGCTGTTCTGAGTCTGCATACTTTAAGAGTTAGATACGGGCTAGCCCATCTCATCAGCTGGGGTGCAAGCATATGACAGGTAGGGTACACGCTAGGGCAGCCTGGTGTTCATCTATTTCACTATTGTCATCAGCTGGGAACCCTCAGGCTTGCAACAGTCAGCAGGTTCTGCTCTCCAGAGACATGGTAGTAAATGAGAGAAGCACTTGCATCTTCTCAGGTCTCCCTTGTCTACCAGCTTCCTCTCGTTGCCATGGATGCGACACGGCTCAGAGCGTTTCTCCTGGGTTCTCATCTCAAGAATCTCAGTCACAAAGATCCATTTAGAGAGGTGTCATATTGACTGGTGGAACAAGCTCCTAAAGTTTCGCCATGTCCTCTGAGCTCTTATTTATTCTGTCTGAGACCTCCCACTTTACCACATCCACACTCAAAGAGAGCAAGAGCACACATAAGTGTTTCCTACAAACTAAGATCATGAACTGGAGGACCAATATGAACTCAAGCCTCAGCCCTCTTACTTTTCTAGACTGAAGTCCATACCACCTTGGCCAAGCCACCTGACTGTCTTATGCTTCAGTTTTCCCTTCCTAAAATGAGGAGGATGGGCTTGTTAATACCTGTCATTTTTAATTACTTACAGCAATTTTTTCCTGAGATAAAGAACCGAATCTCATTCTTTACTGTCTACAGATTGTGTAGATGGAAACAGGGTGATGGCCATGGATGAGAGAAATGAGAATTAAGCTTTCTGTGCCATCTACCAACCCTCTGTGAACTCATGCTCATGTGCCTCCCCCTCCAAAGCAGTGTTTATGTGATTGATTGATTAAAGGAGACTTGGCCCATCTTCTCTGCAGCTTGATTGTGAGCAAAACAGATGTCTTGAGTTGAGTGATTGGTTCCCAGATGCATCCCAGGACACGTGATGATGGGAAGGGAGTGAATGATTTCAAGTCCCAGGCCCCATGACAAATGAATAGTAGGTGTGGGTGAGGGGCGGAGAGGGACCAGGTTGGGTATTTAGTGTTATGAAGTGAGTGGCCAGATGTTGATGGCAGCTGGTGGATTAATACCAAAGGTGACTGGTGGGCCAAGTGTCCCTTTAGGAAATTATCCAGGAAGAGGAAGTAGCCATCCTTAATCATCTAAGCTTGGGATGGAAGGAAGAACTCCCAGCTTCCTGCTGCCCAGCTGGTGAGAGCTGTGTTAGAGAACTTGCTTTGGCTACCTTCCCAAAGGGGGTGATTAGTCTTAGCATGATAGTTATAGAAGAAAATTGAAATTGCTTTATCTCACCACTTCATTTCCTGATTGGGAAACAGAGCTCTATGCAGATTAAATGCCATGAATGAATTTGCATGATCTCAGTTGATGTCTTCTGGAGGAAGCGTTGAGTGATGAACATCCATCCATCCCTTTGCCTTCACACCTTTAAATGAAATACCGTTTGACACAGTCTTGTCCTCAGCACTATGCATCCAATGCTACTATTGACCACTTTACCCACCTAAAGTTAGCCATGACAGCAATCTCTTGGTTTGATTGAGAGACCATTTCTTAATGTGTAAAAGGAGACTGCTTGTACATTTCCAGCCACCCAGACCCGAATAACCACACAGAAACTATATTAATTATAACACTGTTTGGGCAATAGTTCAAGCATATTCCTAGCTAGCTCTTTTATCTTAAATTAACCCATTTGTATTAATCTGTGTATCGTCATGAGGCTATAGCCTACTGGTAAGTTTCTGGCATATAGCTCCTTTGGCAGCTACATGGCATAAATATGACTATGCCTACTCTCTCTATATATCTCTGTTAGGATTTCTGTCCTTGTTTTATTCTGCCCTGACATAGGCCAAAGAAACTTCTTTATTAACCACTGCTAATAAAACATATTCACAGCATACAGAGGGGAATCCCACATCATTGCCCCCTTTCTGTCTAAACAAAAAGGAATGTTTTTAACTTTAACATAGTAAAATTACATATAACAAAACAGGTATCAGGCAAGAATTATCATTATAATATTTATATGTAATTTATCTTTTATCATAACTAAGGAAAACTATAACTGTCTTCAGCTCCATCAAAGACCCAAGAAGTATATAATATTACCTATCTAAACAGGACGTGCATTGCAAACAACTTCCAAAACTCTAGAATTGACAGAGACATATTGATGCCTAGACAGTCATCCAAAGTTCTTCTTTAATGTTGAAGCATCCGTCTTCAGCCTATAGGCCCATAGTATCTGGCAGAATCTTCCATGGAACAGGAAATTTAAAAGACTGTTTCACCTATATTGGCAGTTTGTCAGTCACTTTCTCTGTGTCCTGCAGAATTTCTGGCAGACTCTTCCTTGAAGCAGAAACCCTGAAGAACTATTTCATCTTTTGGAAAGTTTAGCAGTCACTTTTCTGGGTCCTGCATGTCCAGTTCATATAGCATACCATCAAGTAGTCCAGGCAAGAACAACAGTAGTTTCTTGTCTAAATGACTAGCCTTGTCACACTAAAGACAAATTCCATAACGAGTTTCTTCAATGCCTATCAACCTCTCTGAAGTATTGGTGCTGCCAGAAGCAGGGCATGTTGAGAAAAGTCTAAGTTCTTAAAACATTTTTAAATGCCATATTCTGTAGGTCTTTGAAAGGTTTGAAGATACCTGCCCATCTGAAATATATCTCTGTACATCTGGAGAACATAACATGACTAAAAATTTGATTATTATAGATGACTATCTATTAATCTATATTTCTTAATTGTAAACAAAATGGAAATATACATATAGCAAAATTGACCTTCCTAATGTATTTATCTGTATATAATATCCCCCCTTATTTGTGACCATTAACCATTTATTACTACCCTTTTAAAATGAAAATAAACATTTA
>LOJH01026673.1:0-18317 GCA_001685095.1 Ellobius talpinus
TCCTCATGTTGTGGTGACCCCCAAACATAAAATTATTTTGTTGCTACTTCATAATTTTAATTTTACTACTGTTATGAATAGCAATGTAAATATCTGATAAGCAGGATCTCTGACAGATGACCCTTGTGAAAGGCAGTTTGACTGTAATGGGTCATGACTCACAGGTTGAGAACTGCTGGTTTAAGGAGTTCCTGAGTTGCGGGGGAGAGAACTAATTCTACCAGGTGTAGTGGTGCACACCTTTAATCCCAGAATTTGGGAGGCAGAGGCAGGCGAATCTCTGTGAGTTCAAGGCCAGCCTGGTCTACAGAGCGAGTTCCAGGGCAGCTAGGACTCTTACACAGAGAAACCCTGTCTCGAAAAACCAAAAAAGTTCATTTCAAGGGAGCAAACTTCAGAGGCAAAACCAGCCTGGCCAATGGGTGAATGGGTTCCTTAGGATGGATGCTGGCAAGGTTGAACACCTAAGGGAATTCATTTATGCATTAGAGCCTGGCATATCTCAGGACCCTGCCAGACAGGCTCCTCTGTAGTGGAAGATTGAAAGAGAGGGTGAAGACCCTCCAGTCGGGGCAGAATATGTCAGTCCATTTCAGTTTGTGCCCGTTAACAGCCTCAGGCCTATTTTGTACCTGACAAACACTCTTCTCCCATAGGCTGACCATAAAAACCTTGATGCTGACTTTTTCATGCTGTGGGAGAATGCTCTTGTACATTGTAAAGAATTGTCACTCATATTGGTTTAATAAAATGCTGATTGGCCAGTAGCCATGCAGAAAATATAGGCACAGTGACCAGACTAAGAGAATTCTGGGAGGAAGAAAGGCAGAGATGCAGTTGTCATCCAGAAGCAGAGGAAGCAAGATGAGAATGCCTTATTGAGAAAAGGTACCAAGTCACAAGGCTAAACATAGATAAGAATTATGGGTTAATTTAAGTTGTAAGAGGTAGTTAGTAATAAGCATGAACAATAAGCCAAACTGTTTACAATTAATATAAACCTCTGTTTGTTTATTTGGGACTGAATGGCTGTGGAACTGGGAGGGACAGAAACTTCTATTTACAGGAGATGGTCTCTGTGACCGGGCAGCCCTTGGCACAGGAAGGAGGCTGTTTCTGGGACCTCCAAGAAGTCAGTCAGTCTCAGTCAGTATTCTGTTTGATGACTACTCTAGCCAGCTGCCTACTTCTCTATGATGACTTCTGCAGGGGACATAAAGAAAGGTAGAATATGGTGCCAGGGGGGCTCAGAAAGTATAGGGGTGGCAGGCTTTAGGGTTTGGGAATCCATGTCTAGGAGCCTGGAATGTGAGTGGAAAAACAGATGCAAATAAGATCGGTAGGCAGGCTATGCTGTCAAATGGAACTCAGCTGTCAGCCTTGGCACTTAAGGCAAGGGCCAGTCAGATGGGCATCATAGCATAGCCAAGGCACAGCACCATTCCAAACAGCCTTCCTGCCAGTGGTTAGAATCACAGAGTATCTCGGAAAAAAAAATAGGGATGAGGGAGGGGGTAGACCTGATTTAATTGGTCTGGCATCTGTTAAAAATTCCCCAAGTGGTTCTAATTCAAGTTGCTTCCAAGGACTGACAACCATCAGCCTGCCTGGGCTGTGGTTCTTAGAATAGTTTTTTGGAGGAGGCCTGAGAGGCACACAGGAAGCTTCTGACAGTGGGGCATGTCTGCCCATCTATGAGCATGTTAGTGAAGAGGCTGGTGCCTATGGCTTTAAAAATGGATTTTAGACTGGAGAGTTAAGAGCACTAACTGCTCTTCCAAAGGACCCAGGTTCAATTTCCAGTACCCACATGGCAGCTCACAACCATCTTTAACTTCAGTTCCAGAGGACCCCCAGGCATACACGTAGGTAACACACACACTCAGAGACACCATGAGCTAACTTTTTATTTTTTAAATAAAATAACTGATAATGATTATCTCAGCAGGTCGTGAGAACCACTGATTAACAGCAGCCAAGCACCCATGCGAATGTTCTTGGTGGCACAATATGAGGTACTCACAAAGAGGACAACCCTACTCTTAGCCAATACAACTGGATGTTTCTTTCCTTACATCTGCCTCCCCACAGTGGGAAACAGCCTTCAGGAATGGGATCTGGATTACTGCAAGTGGTTGGTCCTGCTTGAGGGGAAGCTTGTAGGTTGGAGTGGTGTGGGGAGGTGGTGCCTGGGACAGGCAGGATAATAGTAGATCAAGTGATGGAGCTGGGAGCTGGGGAGCAAGGCAGAGCCAGCCGCTGGCTCGCTACAGTGCCAGGGAGAATTCCCTTCAGACCCAGCACAATGCAGACTCAGATGCTACTGGCAAAGTCAGTCTTTCAACTGCTTTTCTCTCCCAGGCCTGTTGGCTGGTCTCCAAACATCAAGCATGCAAACTTTGAGGAGGCATGCACTGGGAATGCAGGGTTCAAGACCCAAAGGTCTGCCAGACAGTCAGGGAAGAGATGCAACTTGATCCTTCCTGCTCTGTGGGTCAATCACACAGGAGCTCTTCCTCCGGACTGTGATTCTATTATACACCCACATCCTTAGAGTCAATTAATCTTTCCTGGTGTGAGCTAAGCAGATCAGTGGCCATTTATCCGCAGTGTATAGCCTTTGCATGAAGACCAAGTTGTCATAATTAAGCCCACAGGCTCCCGGACAGTCAGAGTCAACAGGGAAGTAGTTCTTCTACCAGGAACTAGTTGAGACAAGGAATCAGAATGTTTGCTATTAGGAGTGGCAGCTGGAAGGGAGATGTGGGGGTTAGGGAAGGAGAAGGCATGGAAGAAGTCCTTTCTTGGGAGACTTGAGGCAGAACTTCTGAGGAGGTCAGGGCTTTTGTTACCTAAATGGTGGGCAATAGGAAGGCCGGGGCACAGAGGCTTATTTAGGAGATAGATATAAAAAACTTTTATTTAGAGGACAGTAAGATGGGTCAGCAGGGGAAGGTGTTTGGCATGCAAACCTGGCAACGTAAATTTGATCCCTGGAACCCATATAATAGAGATAACCAATTACACAAAGTTGTTCTCTTACACCTACACACACATACACACACAACACACACAACACACACATAACACACATATACAACACACACAAACAACACACACAACACACACACAACTTACACACACAACACACACATAAAACACATATAAAACACACACAAACAACACACACAACACACACACAACATACACACACAACACACACACACTTAGATGTCCCTGTCACCAGGAACTAAGATGGCTTGGGGAAGGGGTGTCTACAATTTAAATTCCCAACAATGCATTACACAGAGTGGGGCTGTCTGCATCAGCCCACACCTGCGGAACAATGGCCTTTAATCCCACAGGGGCCTTTAGATGCTCTCTGGTATTTTCTGTCTTAATGGATAAGCAGCCTGGAAAAGATCAAGGGTTTCCTTCTACCTTGCACAGAGAGCCGTGTGCAGAACTTTTAATCAGCTATAGAGAGCTGGAGGCTCTCAGGGGAAAACGCATCACTCCTGGCTAATGAGGCCCTGACCATAGGCACTGTGGAAAAGAGGACAGAGATGGCCACTCTGACCTCTGCGAGGCCGGTAGAAAGCACAGTGACAGGGTGGCATCCGGCTCAGGATCAAAGGTCTCCCCAGAGCAGAGGCAGCAACCAACAAGCTATAATCTTTGGTTCAAGGCCTGAGCATCCTACAGAATGGGGTCCAAGACTGACTGGAGTGGTTATCAGTAATGCCAGTGTTAATCACTGTGCCTTCCACGCTGCCTGCTAGGGCTGGAGTTGGCCTAACCAGTTTGGAAGCTTCTGGACAGTATCTACAAGTGCCGAACATGTCAGTGACATATACCATGGCCTGGCAGTTACATTCCCAGGGACATGCACAGCACTGTGTACATACGTGCTTGCCAAAAGACACAGAAACATCCATAGCAATGGTACTGTAGGACCTGGTGTTCACTGACAGTATTGCGGATAAGTTCCATGTGGAATGCCACAAAGTCAGGTCACTCAACAGACTACAGCCTGCAACAAGTTGCAATAAGATTTGAGTGAAAGAACTACTGGATTTCATTTACATAAAGAATCTCAAATATGCAAAACCAATCTATTAAAAATATACTAAAAAACCACTGACTCGACTGTTTTGGATTTATTTATTTATTATTTTGAGACATTTTCTATGTATCCCTGACTGACCCAATTCTGTGCAGCCCAGGATGGCCTCAAATTTGCAAAAATCTTCCCACATTAGTGTTTCAAATTCAGGGATTACAGATGTGTCCCTTTGTATACTTTGCATAGTAAATTATATGATTTGTGAATAATACCTCACTGTTACATTAAAAAATCTGTAGAATTTTAAAGCCAGGATAGTGGTTACCCTTGATAGAGCCTGGGAAGGGAAAAAGAGCCGGTGACAAGAGCAAGTTCAGGTGTCATGACTGTGGGTGCCAGAGCACGCCTCTGTGTGTACACTGTACCTTAATAAATTGACAATGAAAATAAACACAAACAGCTGGGCAGTGCTGGTGCACCCCTTTAATCCCTGAGTTCAAGGCCAGCCTGGTTTACAAAGAAAGTTCCAGGACAGTCAGAGCTACACAGAGAAACCTGCCTTGAAAAACTGAAAANAAAAAAAAAGAAAACAACCACAAACAAAATAGGCCTGGCCTTAGTGCTCAGGGTGATGACTAGATATACTTACTGACTTTAAGAAAAGTCCCAAGTGCCCCCACAGCACCCTGCAAAGGATCCCAGGTTTGTAAGGATGAGGTTTCCTATCTCACCAGTGAAACATCACCTGCAGAATGCACGGAAATTCTCAGAGAAGGCAGAGCGTCTGCCGCCTTTTCTTCCCCAGGCTGAGACAGGCCTCATAGCCAGGGAGCATCATACCTCAGCACAAAGGCTGGGCTGTGACTCTTGTGATGTGTCACAACGTGGTCCTCCAAGCATCTGTTCTGCAGCCTCTGGGTTTGAAAGTGGGCATGTCTTCACTTGAAGGAAGACCTCTATGCCATCTGCCTTGGGTAGACAAGCCTACAGGGATGTCTGCCAGTGCCCAGTCCTTCCTGTCCCTAAAGCCCCACCCAGAATCCTCAGGGTGGGCTTAGGGGACCTGTCAGTTGCTGCTTAACAGCGAGAACACCTGAGCCCTAAGAAAATGAATCTCACAGGGAGAGTCCTGAGCTTGGGGGATTCAGGGTGCTGGACTTGAGGGATTTGAGGCTGCAGGCCCGCGGGGAACATAGAACTGCAGGTGCAGGACCAGAAGCTGCTGAATCCCTTTCACTCAGGCAGCACTCATTAGAGGTGAGTCCTCCACGGGTCAGACCTCCACGGGATGGCTGCCATGGCAGGGGGCTTGTGTTCCAGGAATTTGATCCAACTTTGGATTTTAAAACAACTTCATTGTGAGTCTGACACCTGCTAGAGATCCATATCAATAAGCAATGTTCGCTTATTCCTGGGCAAATATCTGCAGGCACATGCTCTAGTTTCAGTCGACACAGGCCCTGGGGGAGCAGAGGAGTGTGGCCAGGCCGTCCTCCACCAGACCATGATCTGCTGTCCAGGGAGAGGCTGGAACGTGACAGACAGTTTATTAAGAAGATGAGGAAGAGCAGCAATAACCAGAGCTCCATCCTCTTGCAGGTTTGATTATATATATATATATATTTTTTCACAACACAGTTTTCTTTGGACTTAACCTATCTTACAACTCTGGATTTCTATGGTTTGTGTTTGGGAACAGATAGTAGCTCATCTCTAGCTCTCCAGGTGACGAACTGTGTCTGAGATACTCATGAAGAAAAGAGAACCCACTACTACTATCCAAGCTGACTCAAAGAATAATAAACTTGAGACGCTGAGGCAGAAGGATTATCTTGATTTAGAGGCCAGCTTTTTTTTCTGTCTCAAAAGACAAAAAGAAGCAGGGTACGGTGGCACCCTTTAATCCCAGCACTCAGGAGGCAGAGGCAGGTGGATCTCTGAGTTCAAGGCAAGCCTGGTAAACACTGAGTTCCAGGCTAGCCAGGGTTACATATTAAGACCCTATCTCAAAAACAAGCAAACAGACTAGAAGAGGATTACAGAAGATAGCTTTCTACCATTTGTAACAATTAGAGGTGACTTTACAGTCTGCCACAGACACTGGCAACTTAGTCTAGCTTACCATGCACAGACAGATCTACCAAATCAACATGCATAGCAACAAACACTAGCTGATTCTTGTCTTTCTCCTAGATCTGTGTTACAGGACGTAACAATATAAAAGTCAAGTCAGCTCCTGGCTTAGTACATGGGTGACTGGTTATCAAAACAGACGTAAATACTTCCTTATAAATGATCCAGGATATTTAGCTGAAACCCCTAGTCTAATTGCCACATTGACCCCTAGAGAAACCCCCCTCTTTTTTTGATTATGTATATGTATTCTGCCTGCAGGTCAGAAGAGGGCACCAGATCTCATTATAGATGGTTGTGAGCCACCATGCAGTTGCTGGGAATTGAACTCAGAACCTCTGTAAGAGCAGCCTGTGCTCTTAACCTCTGAGTGATCTCTCCAGCCCTTGTAGCAGCACTGGGAAGTATTGGTTCACATTGGGTCTCATCTGGAGCAGTCCCAGAAACAGGATAAAGCAACAAAGAGCAAGTCACTTTGTACACCAAAGAGCATTCATTACCTTGGTCCCATGGTAGAAGTCGTCCACGCACGTGGCATTCATGAAGGTCTGGTGGAAGTGGGTGCTGGTGTCAATGCCTCCAGGGATCACCAGCTTCCCGGTGGCGTCGATCACCTTGGCCCCTCCAGGGATCATGAGCTCACGGCCCACCTGCTGGATGATGCCGTTCTCGATGTAGACGTCTGCCTCGTGGGTGCAATCATCATTCACCACCTTCCCCCCCTTGATGAGAATCCGCACGCTGGCTGAGTTGGCAAGCATGTTCCTAGGGAAGGTAAGCGCAATCTGGTTAGGGCCACTGCATTTGGTGACAGTTCAACATCACTGAAGCACTCTCCTTCCTCTCAGAGCTCAATTTCGTAGCCAGGGAATAGAGATGGGTAGCCTGAAAAAAGAACTGGTCCTATAGGAAGTTCCGATCACAAGCCTTTCCCTGTTCTCGTAGTGGGTTTTTATTGGGACTTGTAACACAATGGTGTTAATATAGAAGCTGGGGGACTGGGGCCCACAGAAACATCACTTTTAGGTGTGTACAAGGACACAGGCATGGGTATAAACACATGTGGAAGTCAGAGGTCAACTGTGGGTGTTACACCTCAGGTGTTGCTCACTGTCTTTTCTTTCTAAAAAAAATCTTTTTAAGTTTATTTATTTTATGTGTATTTTTGCCTACATATATGTATGTGCACCGTGTGTGTGTCTGGTGCCCAAGGAGGTCAGAAGAGGGTTGTAGGCTCTCATGGAACTTGGGTTAATGATAGTTGTGAGCCACCATATGGGTGCTGGGAATCAAACCCTGGTCCTTTGGAAGAACAGCTAGGACTTTTAACTGCTGAGCCATCTCTCCAGGCCCACTTACTGTATTTCTTGAGAGAGGATCTTTCACCTGGACTCAGAGCTTTCCAATTAGGCTAGGCTGGCCGGTCAGCAGACCCCAAGGTTCTCCTGACCCTGCTGTCCAGCTCTGAGATCACCAGGATGTACCACCATACCCTGCTTTCCACATGGGTGTCTGAGACTGAGCTCAGGTCCCTATGCTTGTACGCAAGCGCTTTATTAACCAAGTCATTTTCCCAGCCCGTGACATCACTTTTCACCATTCCAGAACACTATCTGAATTTATACAGCCCTCTGCAGTCCTGGCTGGCCTTGAACTGTTGGTCCTTCCCATCTGCCTCCCAAGTACTGGGGTTTCAGTATGTAGCCCTCTGCCAGCTTGATATATGAGTTTAAAACATTTTCCTATCTATTTGATTTTATTCCCAAAATTTCCTCGGAGTCAGGTTTTACAGGCGAGAAAGTTGAAACTGATAAGGGACATGTGACTCCCAAATAGCCAGGTCAACAATCTGGCTTATAGGACCAGTGTCTCTCAAGACCGCCGTGGTATAGAAGACTCCTGAGACGTGTCTCAGAGAGCCATGTTCTCCAAACCCCATGACCGTCTAACTCATGATGTTCTTCATATAGAGTCAGTGGCTTTCGTGTCCCTGGATAGGTCTCAAAAGTCTGCCCCTGTGAAGCCTTGGTAGCTGGCTGCTACCAAGTAGTAAACTTACTTCTTTTTGTTTGTTTGTTTGTTTGTTTCTCAAGACAGGGTTTAAGCCAGGCTGGCCTCAGACTCACAGAGATCCGCCTGTCTCTGCCTCCTGAGTGCTGGGATTAAAGGTGTGCACCACCACTGCCCAGGAAAAACAATTATTTTTATTTTTTATGAGTGGTTTTCTAAGACACAGTTTCTCTCTGTAACAGTCCTAGCTGTCCTGTAACTCACTTTGTAGACCAGGCTGGTCTCGAACTCGCAGAGATCATCCTGCCTGCCTCTCAAGAGGGATTAAAGGTGTGCGCTACCATGCCTGGCGAAGTCCACTTTCATAACGATAGATGTCTTATCATTCAGGACTTGATCCTACTGTCCTCTCTACACGGACTCTTCCTCTGATTCTCCCTGTATCTCCTACAGATGCAAGTGCTTCTGTGGTACTGAATTCTAAGCCAACCTATGGTCTGAGACTTCAGAAGGGAATCTCACAGTCCCCTTTGTCCTCAGCCCTCTTCTTCCCTAGTGTCTAGCACAGGGCACATGTGTTTTCTTGGTTTATGTTGCTGTGATAAACACCATGGCCAAAAGCAACTTGGGGAGGAAATGGTTTATTTCAGCTTCCAGGTTACAGTCCACCATGAAGGGGAGCCAAGGCCAGAGCTCCAGGCAGGAACCCGGAGGCAGGAGCTGAAGCGGAGAGCAGAGAGGAGCAGCACCACAAACTGGCCAGATCGGCTTTCTTCCTCATACAGCTCAGACCCACTTGCCCAGGGGCAGCACCACACAAGATGGACTGGACCCTCCTACACAACTGGCAATTCAGAAAACGTCCCAGAGACATGCTCACGTGCCAATCTGACAGAGGCAATCCCACAGTTGAGGGCCCCTCTTTCCAGATACGTCAAGCAGACAAGTGAAGCTCACCCTGACAATATGCAGAACCAGTGACTAAGTGATGAAAGACCTCAGTTACTAACTGCACTCAGGGTAAGCAATGTGGCTTAAAGCATGATCGGCAGGCCGGTACCAGAAGTTTCTGGAACATCTGGTAATCTTGGACACCAGATCATGGTAACACAGCAAAGTACTGTGAACGGGGTCAAGGAAGCTACAGATGTTCTCTCCCATCCTCCTAGCTTCATTTTACCTGCGACTGAGCAAGTTCAGGTCTTGGGATCTGGGGAATAAACGTCTCATACAAGAAGACTCATCAGCCACCTGGAGTGTCCGGCTTGCTTCCCTGAGTATACGGTTGGTTAGAGCAGAGATCTCGCGTTTCTGCCAACTGTCTAGGCCAGCACGCGTATAAACAACCCCAAGAGAATTTCCAGCGCCCTCCAAGACCAGCCACCAGGTGCTAATGAAATGTTGGGGGACAGCTATGGCAATCAGGAGCTGTCGCCCAGGGGAGTGCCGGGACACGGCAGGTGACTGGGAATGAAGGCTGTGTTCCTTGAACATCTGCTCCCTGCAAGGTATCATTCTGACCCTGGGGGAGAAGGGGCCTTTCTCCCCAGTGTGGGAGGCATTGGCAAACAGGCTGTGGAAGGGGGTTGAAATAGAGAGGCTGGGGAAGATGGGGACAAGCCCGTTGTTGTCTGAGGCCAAATACATTGCATGGGCTCTTTTGCCCCACATTTTGAAAAGTAGAGTCTTAACTTTATAATAATTTGAAATGGATTTGGTTCTTAGGTGACAGGAAAACTACTCAGGCCAAATTCTTTCTTTTGCCTTCTTCCAGTTGTGATAAAGAAGGGGCAGGCCCAGTTTTTATGACGAGATGATGATGGGGGCAGGGCAGAGGGGAGGAGGTGCAGACACATAACCCTTGGCTTTCCAAGAGGCCTTAAAGCTCCTGTATACTGGGACGCTGTAGCAATACTCATATTCCTGTTTCAAAGGACAATGCTGGTTTGCCTCGGAGCTCACAGCGCATGTGTAGGGGGCAGGAAACCTTACAGGGGATTCCGCTCTGAGCTCTGTCACTGGAATCAGAAGTCAGGAGGCTGTCTCCCATGGAAACAGGAGCAGTGACTGTCAGTACAATAACATCATGAGCCCAGCACTTTCTGTGCAACCCTGTGAAGAGCGAGCACAGCACGAAATGTTGGCCTGAGCTGAACAGGAGGAAACAGGAGTTTGGAAAGGACGGGCAATAGGGGCCTGTTAAAGGTCACACACTGAGGTGGGGGGCAGGGATGCACTTCAGGTTCAGGATGGGCAAGGGAAGTTAGTGAACTCAGTGCTGGAAGCCCAAGTGACTGCGATATTCGTCATAGGTCCAGTAGTCCCAAATGTTATATAGTAAACTTGTGTTGCTTTTATAATCTGAACATTCATATGTTTGCTTGTTTTTTTTTATTGTTTGGGCTTTTGTTGTTGTTTTGAGAAAGGGTCTCTCTGTGTAACTCTGGCTGAATTGGAACTTCCTTGTAGACCAGGCTGGCCTTGAACTCTCAGAGATCCATTTACTGCTGCCTCCAGAGACTAAAAGCTTGCACCTGTGTGTCCAACTGATGTTTGAAAGCCTCCCCCCTGTCCCTCCTCCCCACAAAAGAGAGCCAGGCGTGAGTAAGCTGATCCAGGCCAGCTGGTGGGATTCAGCCCGGGCCACCCTTTCTCACAGGAGCCATGGCTGTTCACAGGGCTCCAGCGCTCCCTCCCCTTCTCTCTGGGCTGCCACCCTCTAAACAAGTGTTTTACCCTACTTCCCAGCTGGAAATCCCTGAAAGCAAACTCAGCCCTGACAGTTCCCCTGGAGAATAGCAGGCAATCCTACACTTCCCCTGGTCTGGGAGACACCATTCCTACAGGGCTGGGCCAGTCTTAGGTAGTCAGGCTGGACCGCACTTAGAACCACTGAGGGGAAATTCCTTCACTCATTAGCCACAGAAGGAGGGAGCTGTGACTGACACTTACTGCCCACAGTCAACATCTGCACCCAGACCACGGGAAGGCCTTGCCACTTCCGTGAGCCTGGCGGACGGCCCTGGTGTCAACAACACATATTTACTCAGGATTTCATCTGCCCACCCCATGTCTCCCCACCCTCTAGTGTATATGCTGAAGCCTTATTCTCCAGGGGCAGATGGCTCTATCTGGAGATGAATCTTTAAAGTTAAATGAGGTTATAAATAGGATGAAGGAACCCTGACCCGATGGGATTTGTGCCCTTGTAAGAGAAGAGACCAGATGGTCTTTTTTTTCTTTTTCTTCTAAGAATGTTAAAAAATAAAGATGGGAAGCCATATGAGAAGACAGTGAGAAGGTAGCCATCCACCAGCTAGGACAGGCCCTCCCCAAATTAAACTTCCAGACTCAGAACTAGAAGTAAGCTAATCAAGCTTTCATTGTTTACTCCACCCACCCTGTGACATTCTGTTACAGCATCCTTGGCATAGGAATACAAACGCACACAGTCTTAAGCCATTGCTACCAATATGGAAGTGGGATGACCTAGCCCCCAGATCTACAGCTGCCCAGTGGAGCCCCTTAGGTATTAACCATAGCCTAGCCTTGAGGCAGGACTGGACCCAGGGCCCAGAGCACAGTCCTGACTTCTGGTTCTAGCTGCAGGGGACTGCTATCCTGAAACACTCTCAACCTGCCCTGCCTTGTTCAGATAATACCAAGGCAAGGTTGTTTAATAGATCCCCTGCTCAAACATCTGGAGACTATTTATTTAAATGCAAATGCAAAACTCTAATCATTTGTAACTTGGTTTCCCCCCACTTTTTTTTTTTTGAACTGGACACAGTTGTGGAAAAGACCCAGGGCCAGCTCTGAGGAAATACAGCCTACTGTGGGAGGGACACACAGATACCCACCTCAGAGTGGAAAGGTAAAGAGATAAACACTGACAGATACTGGTTTAAACTGGGTTCCTTCCCAGTCTACCAGACCAGAGCTGTTCAGTGATGGCAGGAAAGCCTTGTGACGTCAGTAGTCTCCCACAGGTTTCTACATTTTCCAGTCTGTGACACCAAGATGCCAAGCCCTTCTACTTCCCCCTGCTGTTGGCTGTTGACATTCATTAGGCTTCTCACCTCCCCTGTAACCTCATTAGCACCTGTTCCTACAGCTTGCCCCTTCAGCTCTGCTAAACTAAACAAAAGGAGCATGTTCCTGGCATCTCTCCACAGCTCTGCCAGCCGGCTGCCTGTGGAAGGGTTTGGGACAGAACGGAGTCGGCGTGATCCGCTGGTCTTCTTTGGAGAGTCTGCAAAAGGGAGAGATTTGAAGGCAACTGTAATATAGGCTCTTTAGTGCCATCAATGCCCCTGGCTAGTTTGTCCCTCTGATCCAGGCAGCATTCTAGTCAGAAGGTTCCGATCAAAACACAGAAACTGTACGGAATGTTAGGATTGATTTTTATCAGATCACCCCGTTTATTCTCCAATCACACTGCAACGGCACAGACAGAGCCCATATCTGACTGACACTATAGAGTGCATGCTGTGTGTCTCCTTCCCAAGCTTGAAACCTGGATCCCCGGGGCTAGGGATGGCACTCAGAGGTGGAGCCCTGGGAGGTAATGAGGTTAAAGGTGAAACCCTTATGATGGGATTAGTATGTTTATTAGAAGAAACAGGAATGTGATATCTCCTTCTTGCTCTCTTCCCCGTGAGGATACAACATAAACACCCCCCCCCCAAAGCCAGGAACGGAGCTGTCATCAAAAACCAAATCAGTGGATACCTTGACCTCAGCACTCCCAGGCTTTAGAACTGTCAAATCACCAGTTCCATGTTTTTTCGTTCTATCAGTGTGAATAGACTAAACATCACACTAGACAGAAATGAGCGTTATAGTTAAATCACCACTGGGCCTTGAAATAAATGGCACCTCATTTAAATGTGTCTGGCTATACACTTAACAGCAACGAAAATTTTAATCAGATGGTTATTTGTCTATGCGGGCAAAAGAATTCAGAACACATATCTGTCTCAGGCAGAACTGATAAAAAATGCCAGATAGTTAAAGCCATTAGGAGTAACGCATGGCACTCCAGAACTACACCTGTCATTGGTTTGGTGTGACTTTGCCTCCAGTCTCCGGGCTTTTCTCAACAAAGGACTCTCCAGGAGGGACAGGGTAGGGTTCCCCTGCAAATTGAGGCATCTGAAAAATTCTAGAATTTATTCAGAAGCAGTGAGGCCTTCAACGGCAAGCTGGTGCATCTCTTGATGTGCCAAGATTTATCTAACTGCACACAGCTTGGGTACCCAGATTTCCTGATTCTGTAGCCTGGCTTCTGCATTTCCTCAGTCAGACCCGGGTTAGTGCTAAGGGGACAGACAGGTCATGCTGGGATCCAGGCATTCTGGGCCGAAGGCAACACTGAGCAGGAAGAGAGGTCCTTCAGAGCCAGCCTCTTCAGGATCAAAATGGCAACAATTACCGCTATCCAGCAACAGTCTTGCTGAACAGAAGCCCCTCCCACCTCTCGGAAACCGCAGGTGGGCGTTCCTGATGTAGAACCCGCCCTGGGCGCGTCGCGCTGACAGAGACCGTCAGGGTTAAGGCAACAGCCATGAACTGCATACACCCCGAAGTCCTAGAAAGCCACAGTGTTCTGCCAAGGAAATGTCGGCCCCAAGTCTGCATTCTGGAACTGTCTGCTTCTGTCATCACCTTTCCCAGCTCCCCGGGCCTGTGGGGAGGCGCCAGACAAAGGGAGCCTGCAGTCTGTCCCGCACAGCTGTCCCGGTACCCCCGCAGCAGTTCCGCTGGAGGCTGCAGGGGCACATGGGTGCACCGGGGCTCCTTCCTGCACAAGGGCCTCAACACGAACTTGGCATTGTTTGTTTTTTTTTTTTAAGACACGGNTTTTTTTGGTTTTTGGAGACACGACTTCTCCGCAGCTTTGGGATAGATTCCTATTTTTAACAGGCACTGCTTGGCTCACATTTCCTCTTTTGAGAGATTCCACACAAAAATGTGTGGGGACTTTTTTCCTCCCTTGGGAACCCTGCCCACTCTGGGGTGTGTCTCTTTCACTTGATTTCTCCACTTTCCTGTGATGATTCTTAATAAAGCCTGCTTCTGTTCTGCGAAGGGAGGAGAAAGAGAAGGGGGGATCGATGGGGGTGGGGAGAGAGTGAATGTGGCTTGCCATATAACATGCCCCTAAGACATAAAAAAAGAAAGAAAGAAAGAAGGAAAGACAGAAAGGCAAGAAGGTCCTGTGGCATTTAAGCTAATCTACTGTTAGCTGGGGGCGAGGGAAGCTAGTGCGACGCGAAACCGAAGCCGGCATGAGCCGGCCATTGAGTCGTTACCACTCGCCACAGGATCAAAGGCCAGCACTTGCAGCTGTTCCAGAACACTACGAACAGAAAACCTGCAGCTATTTCCCCTCTAATCAGCACAGAAGAAAGCAGCAGAGATGGCATTTAACAGCTTTCTCCATGGGAGAGCCATCCTGGGAGAGCCATGCCCAAAGGGTGTGAGGATGGGTGGGGGGCTCAGTGGTAGAGCTTGCCTAGACCCTGACACTGAAAAAACCAAAGAAGAGGGGCGGCGTCCTGGGAGAGCTGACACAGCACCCTGGAGCCATCCAGAAAATGATCTCTCTTTTGAGTTAAAACCATAACAACAAATCAAAGCTTCAACAGATGGTGAAAACTAGAGAGTAACTTTGGGGCAAGTCGGGAATGCTGGGTTTAAGTTAATAAATTAAAAATGTTAAATTATTTTACATGTGTGGGTGTTTTGCTCACTTGCACGTCTGTGCATTATGGGCACGACTGGGGCCTATGAACACTAGAACAAGGCACCAGATACCCTGGAACTGGAGTTACAGATGGTTGTGAGCGGACACGTGGATGCTGGGATCTGAACCTGGGTCCTTTGGAAGAGCAGCCAGAGCTCCTAACAAGTGAACCATCTCTCCAGCCCCATTTTTAAGTAAATTGATTTCAAAATTTAGAAAGCACAAAATAGCACTTAACTATAAAATAGTAAAATTTTTATAATTAATTCTTAATAATTTTAATCAACAATGGAGTAATTTTAAATGGTATTTATGGGGCTGGGGGTATAGCTCAGTGGTAGAACATGCATTTAACATGTGGGAGGCCCTGGGTTCAATCTCCAGCATTAAGCTATAACCATGTAAAATAATTAAAGTATGACAGACAAGTAAGGCAATGACAGGAGGACGTGTAAGTTCAGCACTGTCATCAGCCAAGCCCTTTCAGAGGTAAGCGCTCCTTAGTGTCAATGACAACAAGGTGGTCACAGAAGAAGGAGGAGGGGGAGGAGGAAGAGGAGGAGGAGGGAGGAAGAAGAGGAGGGAGGGGAGAGGGAGGAAGATGAGGAAGAGGAGGGAGGAGGAGGAGGGAGAAAGGGGAGGAGGAGGAGGAAGGCCACAGCTGTCTCCACTCCTACGTCTTTTCCCTGATGTTCCACAAACTCCACCTGCCCTAGAACTCCGTTCTTCACCAACCCTGGTCCTCTTTTCTTTCCTTCCTTCCTTTTTCAAATAAGCAGGAATCTACAAACCCGTTCCATGTCAATGAGAGCTCATTTTCTTATTCTCCAGATACCCACTAGACCCTTCTGGAATGTTCCACAGGTAATAGGGACACAGTTTGTCTGAAACAAATTTGATTACCCTGTCAATTGTCTCAGATAACCAGACTTTTCCAGGAGCCCCAGGCCAGTGTGTCTGTCCAGGAGAGCTGGTTTAAGTAACAGGCCTGATATGGGTCAGTTGTGAGGCTCATGTAAAATGTTTTGAGGGATTCCGCAAGTAGAACCTCACTACGGGGAGAGGAACTAGGAGGATCAATCAAAGGGCAGCACCTCTTTATCTTGTCTGGGACCTCCAAAGACCAACTGGGGACATGGATGCCAGGGATCTCGACATGAAGAAAGACCAGATAGACAGACAAGGGCTATCTGGACACAGCAACTACAAAGAAGTTGTAACAAATTTTACATCCAACTTGTGACATCATCCTGGGTCTTTTGTATCCACAAACATATTTATAGTCCGGACTGGTTACTAAAGAACCTGTTTAATGACCTCCGGATCTCTTTCTTTAACCTGGAGGCTGGGCAGAATCAGGCCTATAGATGGTGTGTGTCATTTAGGGGGAGGACTGGCACAGGCTATTGGAAACTGTGGACCACAAAGCATCTATATCTGCAGTACTTCCCCTCCTGGGTCACTGTAGCACAAAGAAAGTAGGAGGAGCCCAAGGTGATGGGAATTAGACCCAGTACCCTAAGAGGCTCTGAAGAAAGAGAACCCTACTGCTAGGATGCCCATGCGATGGCCAGACCAGCTTTTTTTTTTTAATTTAAAAACTAACTCAAGGCAAAGGAGCTGCTACAAACCCCACCCAAGAGCAGCTGCCCCCTCCCTCCACCCAGGCCAGGGAGGAGATAAAGGAACAAGTCACTTCAGGAAGGCAAATCCAAGGGTGCTTAGTCCCCTCACCAGGCTAAGATCAAGTAAGAGGTTTTAATCCCGGCGGTTCATCTGGATTGGCCTGGATCAGCGTGGCTGGTCCTAATGAGCCGGCAGCAGTGCCCAGAGGACAGCAGCCACATTCCCAAGGATTAGCTGTGAGAGGGTGGGAAGAAGAGGACCACAGAACACTTGTTCAGCAAGGTTAGCTGGAAGGCACGGGAGAGAAAGTGGCAGCTGTCAGAAGCTAGAGTTCGTGTGTGTGTGTGTGTGTGTGTGTGTGTGTATGTGTACATGCAGGCATGCGTATCAGGGGTGGGTTGGGATAGACTGGGACAGGTCAACCTCACTGGGTGTCAATTTCCATGGGCATCTTTCACATCCATGGATACTGCCCTGAACACGGAGGCAGACACTGGCTCTTTCTAAATGTCTAGAGGTCAAGTACTCTGAAGAGCTATAAGCATAATGAAATCCCACATTCACAATCCTGGTCCCCCAGGCCCCAGAGAAGGGCTGACAGAGGAAAGGACTCTAGACCCCTGGCTGAGGCTTTAGCCAGAGAGCACAACACCAGGGACCAGCAGTCAGTCCCCTCCCCGACTCGACTCGGGGAAGATTCTTCAGCTCTGCTGAACTCTCCAGGGCCCCAGCCAGCTGCTGTCTCCACACCCCAGAAAGAATTTCACCAGCACCCTTTGAAGGAAGCAGCTGCAGTTCCAAGATCTCCAGAGGGGCTGCTTCCCAGAATCCAGCCATGGCATGGAGGGCCAAATAAATGTCCGAAGCCAGAAGGGGACAGGTAAAGGATTCCTCTCAGGTTGAGATTTAGGCTCTGAGTGTGATAGTCACAAGCAGGAAACAACAACAGCAATAATTTGACAAAAGCCCCAGGGATGAAGAGATGGCTCAGTGGTTAAGAGCACTGACTGCTCTTCCAGAGGACCCAGGTTCAATTCCCAGCACCCACGTGGCAGCTCACAACTGTAACTCCAGTTCCAGGGGATCTGGCACCCTCACACAGACATACATGCAGGCAAAACATCAATGCTCACAAAAAAGTAAATAAATTCTTTTTTTTTAAAAGCAAAACAAATAAAAAGCCCCAAACTCCAAGTTTTCCTAACTACAAAATACCACAAGCCTCTGGACTACCTAATAAAAATCTAGATTTGGATTGGAACATGAATAAAAACTGTATTTTTTTCTCATTTAGACTGAACATTAGTATGAACTAAGCACTGCCACACGCAATATTTGTCAACAGTGTTAAAGGGGACTGGGCAGACATGAACACACGAACACAGTGTGGTTTCATTAATATAATGATTGCGCTAGGCAAAAGTGAATTTGAGAGACTAGGCTTATCGTGGTGAGGTGGGACAAAAAATCAAGGAAGGGCACAATGGCCCCTGAGGCTCTGTCTGGTAAGGAAGGGGACTGTGGTGGTGGGCTCAAGAGCGTCTGTTAGGTGTGAAAGGCACAGACACTGGCTTCAAATTAGTCCTTAAATTGCTAAATGAACTCGTATATATACTCCATTAAACATTTAAAATTAAAAATGAAACACAAACAGGGAGGGAGTGAAGACATGAAGGCTTCGGAGGGTGATCTGTCTATGTGTTACTTTCATTGGTTAATAAAGAAACTGCCTTG
>LOJH01026674.1:7982-18317 GCA_001685095.1 Ellobius talpinus
AGAGAGAGAGAGAGGAGAGAATGAATTGGAGAGTAGGGGGTTGGGATAGATTTAGAGTTGGGGAGGAGGGGGTGAACATGATCAAAATACATTGTATAAAATTCTCAAAGAATTATTAAAAATGCTCTATTTTGGAGCTGGAGAAAGGGCTCAGCAGTTAAGAGCATGAACATATTATATTGCTCTTCCAGAGAACTTGGGTTCAGTTCTCGACACCCACATCAGGCAGCAAACAGCAGGCAGTAACTTCAGCTCCAGGGGATCCAACACCCTCTTCTGACCTCTGTGAGCCCATGCATACATGTGGTGAACATACATAGATTTCCCCCTCCTACACACACATAAATTAAAGCAAACATCTAAGAGAGAGCGAGTTGCCAGGTGGTGGTGCCTCACACTTTTAATCCCATCACTTGAACTCTGAGTTCAAGACCAGCCTTGTTTACAGAATGAGTTTGAGTACACAGAGAAACCCTGTCTCAAAAAACCAAGAGAGAGAGAGAGAGAGAGAGTCCCTGAAAGCATCCAGGAGTTGAGGTGTTGGGCGAAGGGATGTGCGTCATGCTGAGTTCCTAGATTCACACGCCCTTTCACCCTATGTAGTGCCTGACCAGGCCCTCTAGAGCCTGGGACAGAAGTCTGGCACTGTGTTGAGGCTACTGGTGTCAAGTGCTCTAGGCTCAATCAGGCAACTTCCAGCCTTTCAAGTCCAGACTCTGTGGCTTGGACTCCTGCCTCCAACATGATCTAGTTGTGTGACCTTGGGTAAGTCATTTGCCTCTTGAATCTGTAATCTGTGAAACTGGGCAAATGATGGGGTTGTGATGAAGATTCCATGAGAGGAAGATAAAGCGGTGTCCTTGGCACAGTGTTTGTCTGTCCCTTAAGTTAGGACTCTGCGATCAGCTGCTGATATTGTGACAACAGTTTACCCTAAACTGTCATCTCACCTGGAGCATAGGATAGTAATCCCTATTGTCCCTCGTTTAAAGGACATGGTGTCCCCTGTGTGAGTTGTGGGGTCAGGACACCTGGCACTTTTGTTACTCAAAGTCCAGCCCAGCCCCAAAGGGATAGTAGCACACACCTAGTTCCCAGAAGCAGCTCGATGACAGCTTCCATCCATCAATGACAGTGCCAGTTCAACTTAGATTTATGGGCCCAGCAGCTACTTAAGACTGTGAAGAGCAGTCTGATTCAGTTCTTCCAGGCTGCTCCTGAGACCAGGTAGGCGAGGTGAGTGAGGTGAGGGGCTCCTGAGACCAGGTAGGCAGGGGCGAGTGGATGGGGGTGAGAGGGTCCTGGGGCCTGGGATACCAGGTGAGTAGGTTTTGAAGAAAAGCTCCAAGGAAAAGTGGTGGCTCTGGTTTGGAGTTGGGTCTGGTTTTCTTTCTTTCTTTTTTATTTTATGTGCATTGGTATTTTGCCTGCATGTGTGTCTGTGTGAGGGTGTCAGATCTTGGAGTTACAGACAGTTGTGAGCTGCCATGAAGGTGCTGGGAACTGAACCCAGGTCCCCTGGAAGAGTAGCCAGTGCTCCCAAACACTGAGCCATCTTCCAGCCTCCTGTTTGTTTTGGGACAAGGCCTTGCTATATAGCATAGGCTGGTCTTGAACTGGTGACCTCCTGCCTTGACTCCCTGAGTGCTGGGATAGGAGACATGCGCCAGCATACCTAACAAACTGGGGCTGTTGTCCTCGACACTTCAGAATCTAGTTAGCTCAGCTCCAGAGGTAAAGGCTGTGGAGAACCTCTGTGTGAGGGGCACAGAGCTCAGCCCCACTCTGCCCGACTCCTTCCTGGCTTCAGCCATGTTCTGCAGAGGACAGTTTGTACTTTGTCTGTCCTACAGCTTCTGTCTTTACCCCTCATCTACAGACACAGGGTGAAAATGAGTGACTGGAGATGAAGGGACTTTGCTTGGGGTGCTAGTCTTAGCGATGGGAAGACAAGCAAAGAAGAAGACAGCTCTGTGACCTTCTGCACCAAACCCCAGCACCATGACTGTGTCCTATACTCTCAAGGTGGCAGAGGCGCGCTTTGGAGCCTTCTCTGGCTTGCTCCTCCGCTGGAGGGGCAGCATCTACAAGCTCTTGTATAAGGAGTTCCTGCTCTTCGGTGCCTTGTATGCTGTACTCAGCATCACGTACCGGTGAGAGCAGCTCAGAACCCTGGCCTGTGAAGACCTGTGCCACCGGCCTCCTTCCAACCCAGGTCTCTGCCTGATGTGCCCTAGGCTGTTGCTGACCCAGGAGCAGAAGCATATTTATGCCCAGGTGGCCAGATACTGCAACCGTTCAGCAGACCTCATCCCCCTGTCCTTCGTGCTGGGTGAGGCCCCCTTCTAGTTTTCCCTGGTCTCCTGACCATGTTCTCTAACCTTTGGGTTCAGGGGACAACTCTGGGAAGTTTAGCTTGGAGTCAATCAGCAGACAGAAGGGCTAGAGCCTGGGTCCACAGTTTCTCTGGGTCACTCCTTGCCTGTTATTTGCTGGACCCTCAATCTTCACTGGCACACCAGCTGGCCTTAAAACCCCACTCTGGGTACCAAAGGGGAGCTAGAGAGAAGGGATAACCCCTCCCTACCCTCATAGAGAAAAGGTGTCAGAGTAAAAAATAACCCGGAAGTTTGTCTTCTCTGCCTCTTCCTGGCCCGATTTTCCCAGTCAGGCAGTGGAACCAGAAGGGCCCCAGAGTTCCATACAGTACCACCCTAATGCCTGGTACCTTTCTTTCTGGCCCTGTTATCCATGGTGGCTCACCAGGTTTCTACGTGACTTTGGTGGTGAACCGATGGTGGTCTCAGTACACAAGCATCCCACTGCCGGACCAGTTAATGTGTGTCATCTCAGCCTGTGTGCACGGTGTCGACCAGAGTGGCCGTTTACTACGCCGAACTCTCATCCGCTATGCCAACCTGGCATCCGTTCTGGTGCTGCGTTCCGTGAGCACCCGTGTGCTCAAGCGCTTCCCCACTATGGAGCACGTGGTGGATGCAGGTGCCTGGCCTGGGTGGTCGGATGGATGTCTTGGCTTTCCTCCCGTGATGGAAAGGTTTGACCCTTAGGGGGCGCTCCAGTATTCCAGAGAAGTCAGTGGGTCTAAGGGAGACCAGCCAGATGCTGGATTCCTAGCGCCCCTTGGCGGCAGGAGACGCCTGCACCTTACCTTCTTCACCCTGGCAGGTTTCATGTCTCAGGAAGAGAGGAAAAAGTTTGAGAGCTTGAAATCTGATTTTAACAAGTACTGGGTCCCTTGCGTCTGGTTCACTAACCTCGCCGCTCAGGCCCGCAGAGATGGACGAATCCGTGATGACATTGCTCTCTGTCTCATACTGGAAGTAAGTCAGTTTAGGGTTTGGATCCTTGGTTCTATCACCAGCTTCAGAATAATATTTTTGGTACTTGACACTTAAAAGGCACCAACTATATGCCACACACTTTTTTGGGGGGAAGTACAAGATTACTCTCCATAGCTCAAGTTTGCCTGAAACTCATTATTTAGCCAAGGCTGGCCTCAAACCCATGTTAATCCTGCCGCTGCCTCCTAAGCTGTGGAATTGTAGGCATGAGCCACTAGGCCTAGCTACTGCATACTTGGGAAGCATGTCCTTGCGTTGACTCACTTAGTCCTCAAAACAACCCTGCAAGACAGGTACTATCATCCCTTCTCACAGATAAGGAAACTAAGGCACAGTGTTGAGAAAAGCCCCTCACACAGTATGTTAGTGAAGCTGGGATCATGGTCTTTCTGTCTCCAGGGCCGGAAATTGCTTCCTACCCTAAGCACCTCAGCCTGATGACCTGAGAGCCTGGGGCTCAAGCCTGGTCCAGGTCATTTTTTTTTGTGGCATCTCCTGCTTTCTTCCTCATCCTCCCTTGTCTCCTCTGACCTCCGCCTCGCCTGCTTCTCTAGGAGCTGAACAAGTATCGTGCCAAGTGCAGCATGCTGTTTCACTATGACTGGATCAGCATCCCCCTTGTCTACACCCAGGTAACTGCTTCTTACCTGCCCAGCGCAGGAGCCTATTGGATGTGCTATAGTGTGTGAGATCCCAAGGGCCAAAGATGGCTCTTCACCTAGACCAAGTCAGTCTCAGGAGGTACTGAACTGCTGAGGGTCATCCTCAAAAACCTTACTTCACACCAATCAATAATATCCTATCCTCAAAAACCTTCCTCCACACCCGTAAAGAAAACTCAGTCTCGAGTCAGGTAGTGGTGGCACACATCTTTAATCCCCTCACTCGGGTAGCTGAGGTAGAAGCAGGCAGATCTCTGGGTTAGAGGCCAACCTGGTCTACAAGGCAGGATTCAGGTCAGCAGCTACACAGAGAGTCTTGAAAGACAAGCAAACAAAAAAAAAAAGATGATCCTGTCCTGCCAGGCATGGTAGCATACATCTTTAATTCCAACACTTGGGAGACAGAGGCAGAAGGATCTCTGTGAGTTCAAAGACAGCCTGGTCTACATAACAAGCTCTATCTAGTACAACCAGGGCTACACAGAAACCCTGTCTTAAAAAGTGAAAACAAAAAGATTTTTGTCTCTACTGCTACTGCCACCCAGTAGTCCGTACTTAATCACTCGGCAGACCTCTCCAGGCCCTCGAAAACAGGGACAGACTCTCTTGTTGTCCCAGGGTGCTCTGACCCTTGCTTTTCCTTCAGGTGGTGACAATAGCTGTATATTCCTTCTTTGCCCTTTCCCTGGTGGGCCGACAGTTTGTGGAGCCAGAAATAGGGGCTGCCAAACTTCAGGAGCCTCTGGATCCAGGGAAGGAGCCCTCTCCAGCCCTGGGGGACCTGGACATGTTCGTGCCTCTTACCACATTGCTGCAGTTTTTCTTTTATGCTGGTTGGCTCAAGGTGGGTGTGGCATTCTACTCTGTAGACAGGCACGGATAATCACTATTACACTGCAATGCTGAGCAGTCGGGGGCAGCTCTGCACCGGAAAGGCACTGTTTCTCCAATTCATAGGTAGCTGAACAGCTCATTAACCCCTTTGGTGAGGATGACGATGACTTTGAGACCAACCAACTCATAGATCGAAATTTGCAGGTTAGATGTGGGGTAGGGGACTGGGGCAGATAGCCAGATGTGCAGAGGAGAAACAGTTGTGGCCTACTGTTTGCCCTTCTGCTGGCTCAGGTGTCCCTGCTCTCTGTGGATGATATGTACCAGAACCTGCCTCCTGCCGAGAAGGATCAGTACTGGGATGAGGCCCAACCTCAGCCACCCTATACGGTGGCCACAGCCGCCGAGTCACTGCGGCCTTCCTTTCTGGGTTCCACCTTCAACCTGCGGTGAGTCGGGATTTGACCTGGAAACTGGTGCCTAGTCCCTGGGCACCCTATGAGGATACAAACTTGTCTCTGCTTTGGCACTGGCAGCATGAGCGACGACCCTGAGCAGTGCCTGCAGGTGGAGGCGTCCCCAAAGTCCGACCTGCCGGCACCCTCCACGCAGACCCCGCTGCTGGGCCGCTTCCTGGGCACAGGAGCGTTGTCACCTGCTGTAAGCCTGAGGAACTTCGGCCGAGCGCGCGGTGCCCCCAGGACCCCGCACCTGCTTCGCTTGCGGACCGAGTTGGGTGGCGAGGAGGCTGCAAGCCGTATAGATGAAGCTGAGGAATCTGGGGATGAAGCCCTGGAACCTTGAGAAGCCCTTCTGCCGGTGACTGCCACCCTGCCTTCTTCCCCAGTTGCGCTTGGAGCAACTTTTCCACTGGGGAAAGCATTTGGGGACAGTCTTTGAAAGCAAAGATGGCCAGGAGTTAGAGCTGGGGGTAGGGTTTATCTCCTTTAGCGTGATAGTAGGATAGATTGCTTGGGGGGAAGCTAGAATAAAGAAAAGGCCAAATACGTAAGGTTAGAACACAGAGGCAAGGTGACCTTGTCAGGCATTGGGGAGCTAGGCCCAAAACACTGGGGGAATGCCAGCATCCCTAAAAGTCTGGCCTGGCGTCCAACCCCAACCTCTGTGCTGCCTTTGATTTAGTACTGAGCTTAGGAAGTGGCATTTCCAGTTTTGCATAGCTGCTGGGTGGACTGCTGGCCTGGGACAGCTCTTTTAGAACCAAGCATGAAAAAATGAAAAGACACATTCCTTACCCTAGTAACCTCACTCTGAAGGCAGGTCAGTGGCTGTGCTGTGGGGCCTTTATTTGCAATGCTCGCTTTTCATTTATAACAAGAATAAAGCCATTGGCTCACTGTGAATCATTGCCTGGCTGTCCTCTCCAGCTTTTCAAAATGAAAGCTGTACTACATTTATCAGTGTGTTGGAGACCCACCTTTGCATCAGTTCTGCTCTTCTACACTATGGGTTCCAGGGACTGAACTCAGGTCATCAGGCCTGGCACCACATGCCTTTACCAGTGGAGTCCTCTCAATGGCAATTCAAAACACTAACACCAGGCAGTGGTGGTGCACACCTTTAATCTCAGCACTTGGGAGGCAGACAGGTGGATCTCTGTGAGTTCGAGGCCAGCCTTGTCTATAGAGTGAATTTTAGGACAGGCTCCAAAACCACACACAAAAACCCTGTCTCGAAAAAAAACAGAAACAAAAAAATTGTATCAGAAGTGTGTGCTATAGAGGGCAGAGGGGAACATCTGAGTTAAATGCCAGTCTGCTCTACCAGCACAGCCAGAGCTATGTAGAAATTGTCTCAAAAACCTGAAAGATAGTGTATGCCCATGGAGGCAGCATCATAGCAAGCCTGCGGAGGTCAGACAAGGCAGGAGCTAGCGTGCCCCTCCTCCCATATGGGCTGTGTGGATGTGGACACACTATGTGTGTGGGGTCAAAGGATGTTTTCAGAATCAGCCCCCCGTGCCCGTGCTTCTGGAAATCAAACTTAGGTCAGGCTTGTGTGACAAGTGTTTACACAGGCTGAGCCATTTATCCAAATCTTAAATGTCCAGACAATAGCACACCAATGACAACTAATGCTAATATAGAAAGCATAAATGCTTTTGCAGATGTTAATGACAGAGAATACTGTTTTCAAAACAGGGATTCACTGTGTAGTCCTGGAACTCTGTAGAACAGGCTGGCCCTGAACTCAGAGATCCACCCAAGTGCTAGAATTAAAAGTGGGAGTCACGAAGGGTGGTGGTGGTACTGAGAGGCAGACAGGTGGGTTTGAGGCCAGCTTGATTTACAGAGCTGAGTTGTAGGGAACAGGCTCTAAAGCTACAGAGAAACCCTGTCTCAAAAAGACCAAAAAGAGGGCTGGAGAGATGGCTCAGTGGTTAACTATAATGAGATCTAGTGCCCTCTTCTGGCCTACAGGCAGGACACTGTATAATAAATATTAAAAAAATTAAAAAAAAGAAAAAACAAGTGTGTACCACACTGCCAGGCCCAGTCAGTACCTAACAAAAGGGACCTGAATTTGACTTTCTCTTGAAAAGCCTACATCAATTTCTTAAAACATTTGATCTTAACCCTAATTTGGAATCATCTTCATTAAATTCCATTGGTCTTAAGGTAGGGACGGACAGCTAGATACAGCTCATGAATCCTCATTTGATATCCATAAAAGTCCTGGGGTTAGATGGCGGTGGTGGTGCATGCCTTTAATCCCAGCACTCGTGAGGTAGAGGCAGAAGGATCAAATGTTTTAAGAAATTGATGTAGGCTTTTCAAGAAAGTCAAATTCAGTTCCCTTTTGTTAGGTACTGACTGGGCCTGGCAGTGTGGCACACACTTTTTTTTTTTTTTGACACTCCTAAGCGGGGTGGGAGGGTGTGGGGACATGGGATGGCACTGTCACTGCACCAGGCTGTGAATCCCCTGGTGCCCATCTTTAATTAACACAAAGAGAGACAAAGGCAAACAGACCCCTATGAGCTCAAGGCTAGCCTGGCCTACATTAAGTAGTTTCACATCAGCCAGGGATACATATTAAACCCTCATCTCAAAAACAAACCAATTTTGAGATTTTAAAACCCATCTCCTGGCCCTTACATTCAGAAAGCTGTAAATGCAGCTGCAGCTACTGCTACTTGTTGAAATGCTCCCCACCAAAATGGCCATAGGTTAACCCTCTGGAACTGTAAGCAAGTCCCCCATGAACTCCAAAATTTGCTGGGGGGTGATAGCACATACCTTTAATCTCAGAAGTCAGAGGCTGGTGGATCTGAGATCCAGGATAGCCAGGACTAGAGACCTTGTTTTAGAACATCTCCCCTCAAAACAAAAACTTGATCTCATGCAGGACAGTGCACACCTTTAACCTCAGCACTAGGGGACAGGAGACAGATCTCTGAGTTTGACGTAAGCATGGTCTATAAAAGTTCCAGGACAGCCAGAGTTGTCACACAGAGAAACCCTGCTTTAAAAACCAAACCTGGCCAAAACAAGAAACAAAAACCTACCAGGCAGTGGTGCTGCACACCTTTAATCCCAGCACTCAGAAGGCAGAGGCAAGCAGATCTCTGAGTCTGAGGCCAGCCTGGACAGAGGCTCCAAAGGTACAGAGAAACCATATCTTGAAAAACCAAAAAAAAAAAAACCACCCAACCAAATACCAAAACAAACCCCCAAACCTTTGAAGCGTCAGACAAAATGTTTGCTTAATGAGCATTAAGACCCTGCACTGGATAGCCAACTACTTGAGTTAGAGTGCAGAGCTGATTTTAGGTAAAGTCCCATTTCTCCTCTTAACTTCTCTGGGAAACCTTAAAACATTAACCAATGGTGATGCATACCTTTAATCCAGCACCCAGGATGCAGATGAAGATCAATCTGAGCTGAAATCAGCCTGGTGTGGAGCTCCAGAGACCACCTCAAAAATCCCCCAAACTATTAACCTTGTGAAGACATCTCTTTCAACTTGTATGACTGTCAAGATCCTCAAGAGAATGCCCAAGTCCCCAGACTTCCCATGAACCACCTAACAAGGCTGCAAGTATAGTCATGTGCTTAACAGGTTGATGCCTAGCACACATGCAAATTTAACAGAACCCTGAAAATCCAAGTCTACAAAGGACAGTTCATCGGCCTGACAATACAAGCACACCAATACTGTTGGAGAGCTCAAGCACTGAAGAGCTCACAAGCCTCCTTCCTCTATACCAACCAAAGTGCTCTAGGCTCCCAGAAGACCCAGGAAGCTGGATGGTGGTGGCGCATGCCTTTAATCCCAGCACTTGGCAGATGGCTCTCTGTGAGTAGTTTGAGGCCGGTCTGGTCTACTAGAGCTAGTTCCAGAACAGCTAGAGCTGTTATACAGAAAACCCCCACCTTACAAAACAAACAAAAAGACCCAGAATACTGTCTTTACTCAACACACTGTTCTCAATGGACTAGGCACCGGGCCTTACAGTATGGCTGCATGGGTAAGACAGTGAAGATGAGTCCAGCTTTGCTCAGGGGAGCAGGAAAAAACCCTAGGCACACATTCAGACAACATAAATACAGAATAATAAACACCTTTATTACATGAGCTATGACGGATGGTTTATTTGCCTTTCCGGGCTTTGATCTTCCTCAGATAGAACTCCAGCTCCTTGCCTTCTAGCACATAGCCATCTGCTCGGCCACACTGGCCTGGTCTTGAGGCGATACAGGCTGTAAGAGAATAGTGGTCCTTAGTAGAAGAGGCCCCATTCAACCTACCTCAAGCTGGTCTGATACCCAAAGGGCAGGTGTTAAGCCAACTGTCTCCTCAGATACACTTTATCCTCACTTAGATGTCAGCAGCAGAACTGGACAAAGTTCTCATCACCGAGACAGCCATCAGCCAGGGCATCAACTTCTCCAACCACCACTCAGCCCATTTCACTCATGAATTCCCTCTTAGGTCCACAGCAAGCAGAAATCTTCACTCATGCTTTCTGAACCCCACCGTTCACACCTCCTAGCACCCCGACAGTCAATCGAGCAGGGCAAGGGTAAAGCCCCACACCACAGACTCCCACTCCCAACACAGCAGTCCATCTATCTCACCCAGAAGCTTGCCCTGCTGGAACTGCTCCTCCAGAAGACTGCTGATCTTGGCGTTCTTTTTCCTTTCATCGTATTTCTTCTGAATTTTCTTTGATCGTTTTTTGTTTAATATTTCTTCCTCCTCAGGAGTCTGAATAAAGAAAACACAAATGACTGGTCATCATTAAAGTCACCAAGTCTTCCCGAACCCCCAATCCCTGATGTTTTCCTTCTTCAGCACACAAGTGTTCTTCTCCTTCCTTCAGTAGCAGAACTGGACAGTATTTTCATCACAAGAAGGCAGCCCTCCCTGCCTGGTCCCCCAGCAGGAAAGGAACTCACCAGCTTGGCCCCCTTCTTGCGGCCCAGGGGCAGTGCATAGTGGGACTCGTACCA
>LOJH01026675.1:5097-18316 GCA_001685095.1 Ellobius talpinus
CTATCTATCTATCTATCTATCTATCTATCTATCTATCTATCTATCTTTTTGAGACAGGGTTTCTCTATGTAGTCCTGGTTGCCCTGGAACTCTTTCTGCAGATCAGGCTGTCTTCAAATTCCAAGATTCACCAGCTTCTGCCTCCTGAGCCATTCATTGTCTGAGTCCTTTTTCATTTTCTGCAGATTGGGCTTCTCCTCTGACCTGAACAGGTAGTTCAGTTAAACTGTCTCATTTGTGTTGTTAGGTGGAGTTTGGTAAGTCATTCCTATTCCAGTGTAGGTAGCCTGGCCTGTACACCATTATACACAGCAGTCCTGGCCTAGAGAAGGCCCAGTTAGGTAACGTAGCTCAAGACTGGCATTTAGTTTAGTCAGCATTTTGAGAAGGGGCATGTCGGGACAGAATTAATTGGCTTTGTCTTGTTTACCTTTGTCTGTTTACAGATCGGTCCAAGGGCCAGCCATGTGGGGGCCCAAGGGCTTAGAGTCTGAACTCTGTTGACCTGTACTATCACACTGACTGGTATAATAACCAACCATAGAGTTCATACAGGGTTCTTATGCCTATGCCAGATCAACTCATTCTGAGGTCATGGCTTCTTCACACAAAGGGCTTTTATATAGTCAGTTTCTGTATTATTTCTCACAGGTTGTCCCATTCAAGGCCCGTTACAGCTTGTTCCTGTGTGGGAGTTCCCTTTCAGGCCTAGTGAAGTTAGGATGTAGCTAAGCCTAAGCCTGGGTAAGTCCTAATAGTTAACCTAGTCATAGGCCATGCCTGGTTAACGTCTATTCATAGTATTCTTAACATCTTGCCAGGACACAGACCAGAGAGAGAAGGCCTATTCAGAATCTAATTTCAGATACAGGAAGTTTGAACCAGCATAGTGGGTTTTTCTTTTTCTCCCCCCCGAGCTAGTCTTAGTTAAATTCTAATTGGAGGCTAGTTAAGGCCTAGCAAGAGTCCAAGAATAGTAAAGGTCTACTCAGGGACAAGGTAAGGTTAACCTAGAACCTATGCCTGCTTAAGACCAGTGGCAGCCCAATCATGGGCTCAGTCAAGTTTAGGTCTTGTGATAACTAAGGCATTCTAATTATTCCAGGCTGCTTGAGATTTTCTTCATGAAAACCAAGTTGGTTGGTCACTCCAGTCGAGGTTTTTTTTCCTTGAACTCCATGACTTACAAAAGACCTTTGAGAATTATCTCACTTGGTGATCATACCACCCATTGAGATGGGTGCCCTCACCATCCTCAGCATATAGAAGACAAAACACAAGTTTACAAGAAGTGAATTCTTTCCTCAATGAATGTCAGGGAGACAATGCTTAAGTCTATGCCTGAACTGAGATCACACACTTTCATGTTTTACCTAAATTGTTAGGGTGTCTTCCAACAATGAAAAATTGTCTAAGTTACAAAGGATATAATTGCCTAAGGTATTATTATCATATTTGTTTCTCATAAGGACTGAGAGTCATGGTAAGCTTAATTGATCAGTTAAGGTAAGGAAACATGTAGGTTTGAACCTAAGTTTCTCTGTCTCTGATGTCTATCTTCCTTAAAACAATGTTCCTTTTCTCTGCCCTTCCTTCTTCCCCGGTCTCAAATACTTTTGTACATGTCTGTGTGGCTGTGGTAGTCATGCCCTCATGGCTCAATGATGCTTGTATCTCAATGATAGGCTTCTATCAAACATTTATCAGTTTATATTTATATTGACACTTCTACCCTCAATGTGAGGTTTACATACGAAACTTTTCTGTTTCACTATGGCCATCAGAGATGACATGGCAGTAGATTTAACTTCCAGCCATTTAATTTACTGTGGTTTGAGAAGGGACATAGAAGACAAATCTGGCCTACTTCAGTAATTTTTGGGACAGTTACTGTATACCTTCCTGTATAGTAATGTTCTGGTACCCAAGAAAATGATCCAAGCCTTCTTTGCTATTGTGGGTTTTGCCTTTTCTTGGCTGTGCCATTTCTGTCACCTCATGTGAGCTTACCAGGGGTGACAGGCATTTCTATTAAAAAGTCTGCACATAAATATAGCTGTATCTTCCACTATGTTATCCCGAGGACAAAATAGTTGCCACCCCTGCAGAATGCAGCAGCTTCTGGATGCAATGCCAATGGTAGCACTATGCCAAGCATGAAGTATCCTGTTCTCCTCCTGCCAAGTAAACACCAGTTTTCCCTTTAGTGGTGCATTTAAAAAGAGAGTTTCCACTCTTCTTGTGTGGCAGTGGCAATAGGAAAAAGCTTTCAACATAAGCAATTAGTGGCCCAGTGGAAGCGGCCATTGGGATTTACTTTAGGTCACAGTTGCTTATTTGTACTGTAATTTTCTCGTTTGTGCTATTCCGTTCCCGTAGAGAACTGTTTGGTGTAATGTACCATTCAAGAGGAAGGCAGAGTGGCTTGGAAGAAACTGTTGATTCAGTTCACTGGATAGCCTGGATACTCAAATCCTATTTTCTTTCTTGAAGGGAATGACGATGGGAATCCTAGTCTCTGATGTTCACTTGGCAGTTCCCCATCTAGGATCTATTGATGATTTTATGGTTTGATTCTCATATATTACCAAAATACATTATTAGATTTTTAAAGCATTGGGTAATGGCATATACAGAGTATGTATCTGTTCTAACAAGGAATTTGGAAGACTTTTCTTCAAGGATTAGGGACTTTGCAGTGTATTATTGGGATCTATGGGAAGAGCGCAAATCAGGTTCTAGTTATAACACTTTCAAGCTAAGTACTTGCATCATTTGGCTTTTTAAGGTTTCTGATTTTCTTAGATACATAGTGGATATATAGCGCCCATGCTACCCTATCGACCTCACAACAATGTGAAGACCCAATGAGATGTGATGTGAAATATGTTTCCATTTCCACTCCCTCAGCTGTGCAATTAAAACCTTTGTCAGATAAGACTATTGTAGTTTAATATATGGGAATGTGCTTGAAGATATGCTTCCCGAAGGAAGAACCTGTAAAACCCTGGGATGAGTTACTGAGTGGAGTTATGGAATCATATTTTGAAGCCACTAAAACCAGAAAGGTGCATTCTGTGTCAGATGGTGTAAGCACATTTTCAGGCACAGAGGAAGACTGTATTATCTCTGATCATTTCTGTTAGGAAAATGGATGAGTGTGTCCTCTTTTGGCCAACTAACATTTGCAGAAAGAGAGAGGAGGTCAGAACTCCAGGGCTCAGTCTTGCACTTGAAACTTAGACCAAAACCCAGGCCAGGATGGTAAGGGTAAGAGGCTTCGTGTTTCTTCCTCTTGTTACTTAAATGAGTCACATAGGAAGATTTGAAAGTCTGTTCTAGTTTTGGTGAATTCGTGGTAGACATATGGTAAGAAGCCTTCAATATCTAGAGAGTGTATTCACATTTGCATCTTTCTCAAAGTCTAAAGTCGTTACGTAAAGTTCGTTTGAGTTATGAGATGAACTATATCTCTACTACTTTCTTCCAGTTTCTGCAGGACCTGCAGCCACCTTCTCGCTCAACTTCCAGAAGTCACTAGTAATGGCCAGGATTCACCACACATTCTTTTCTGGATCCAGGAATTCCCCTAGCAAGACTGTACAGCTAGCATTTATACAGCACTTACTATAAACTGGGAACCATTCTAAACTCATTCATGAAATAACTCATGCAATCTTCCTGCTATTCTTATTACACAGATAAGGAAATTAAGGCAAATGTAGCTTAGGAACGTTCCATTTAGTAAAGTCAGGATGAAAATATAAGTCTATTTGTCATAATATATAACCTTTTTTGTCACTACCATCATTTTGATGTCTCTTCTAAAGAGACTATTTTTTCCCATTAAACCCCTCCAACTTTTCTTTTTCCCTCTCACAAAACTGAACCTCTTTTTCCTATCCCCCTCAGTTCTGTTTTATCCCTCAGTTCTGTTATCACCCTCATTTTCAGCCTTTTCTTCTGCACTTAGTACTCTTTGAGGGTCCAAACTCTTTCTGGAAGTATTACATATTTTTTCCTGGGCTCTGGAGTACTCTTATAGCAGCTAAGCTTCAGAGACAAGCCTGTTTATGTCCCCCTAAGCCAAGATAAGGTGGCTGACCCCATGGTTGGATAGCATTTTGAAAAGCTGTGTGTCTGTCTATGAAAAGAACTAAGAGACATTTTCAAGTAGTTTTTCTGAAGGGTAAGTAAGTCTAAGATAGTCTTTCAGCGATGAACAAATCAGAAAGAGGAGGAAAAAAAGTCAAAAGAACTTGCTTTAAATTGACTATAAGGGCATTCTGCTCCCCCTTATTTTGGTTTCTGTTTTGAAATTTTTCATTTATTTTTCAAACAGGGGCCATGTTTAGCCCTTCAGCTACACACTTCTTTCCCTTATTCTTAATAAATTAAAGATGGTCCATGGACATTTCAAATGTCAGACCCTATACCAGGCACATGCCTTATTGCATGTAGTTTCTGTAAAGGCAACAATTTCTAACTTTCAAAAATAGGTGTAAGTGGCAGAGGGCAGCAAGTGTAGCAACAGGATGTCCAGGAAGAGTCCCAGTAAGAGTCCAGGATTGATAGTGTATCAGAGACTAGGGGCCTTGAACCAGACCAATGAGTCTTTGTGGTGAACACCCACATATAAAAATGTATGGACAAAGGGATTTACCACGTGACTCACTGTGTCACACTGCAACTTCCATGATGAGATTTTCCTCTTCTTTCTCCCCCCTTTTCTCTTAAATTTTATTTTATTTTTTGGGGGGGAGGAAGCTGTGTGCGATTGGGAGGCATAATGTGAAAGACACAAAGAATAAATAAAAAGAAAGCTTAAAAACAGGTGTAGGGATAAATCCTGTTGATTTTTTTACTATATTCCCCCAGAGATGCTCCTAGTATATAAAAATTATGGGATAGGTCTTCCTGATGTTTCCTGGGAGGTGAAGAGTGCAAAGAGAAGTTATATATGTCTAGAAGTGGCTTTTAAAAATAAGAATTTCTTAGTAATTCTTTGAGAATCTCATACAATGTATTTTGAATGTATTTTACTCTCTCCACTGCTTCTTTTTACCACATTCAAAAGTCTCTTATCCTTTCCAACCCACTTTGGAGATTATTTATTTACTTTCCTTGTTTCCCTACTGAGTGCTGTTTGTTTTGCATAAAATCTGCACGGTCTTCAGATAAAGCTCCCAGCACGGAGGGCAGGGAGTTGTAATCCCCACACCAGCTGAGGAACCATTAACAGAAGTGTTGTTTGTTTAGGTATTTAAATTAAATGCTTGTGTCCAAATGGCACTGCAATGCTGCAGAAGGAAGCACAAAAAAGTCCTACTTGCGAATACAGAACTGGAACCTGTACTCACCAAAGGCACATTTTAATCACTGCCTCTGTTCCCCTTGGATATAAAGTAATTTACCTGTCCTGATGCAGGGAGGGTTATCGACTATAAACACTGGCCCAGTGGATTTGGATTCTTTTGCTCCTTTTCTGTCCCACCGTTAGATACTTATTGCCAGATTTCCAGTTGGAACTGGTGCCAAATAACAGGCTACGAACTCAGAAGAAAATGGTGGGTTTTCACTAGTCATGCTGACAAAAAGTAAGACAGACAGAAAGATTCAAGTTATGAGTTAGATAGCATCACCTTTATTCTAGTTCTTTCAGCTACTTATGAGAGGCAGAGTATGTCACATTGCAGCAAGTAAAAACTGTTTGGCAATCAGGACCTCCTGCCTTTGCATTGGCATGAAGTATCTACACCAGGCAAAGAGAGCCCTCTCTTAATATTTATGCTTCATTTCTTTAGTATTAATGACAGGCTGGTCAAACAATGCTGGCAACACTCACCATTGTCCTAAATTTCATCTAAATGGCATGAGGTGATTGACATATAATATACTTTTATACTTCTGGTTTCTTTTGACATTCTTTTACATGTATTCTGGTAGATGTTCACACTCTAATTTGGATACATACTTAGCAGTAAAACTACAGGTTCATGCGATAGAGGTAGACTTAGCTTTAGTAGTTACTGTCCAGCAGTTTTCAAAAGTAGGTGTACAAGCCAGTGCTTTCACCTGCAATGTATGTGAGTTCCAGTAGTTTCGTTGTTCTGTTTCGTATTATCAGTCCTTTCAAATGTCCCACTTCTGGTGGGGTTTGATATATCTCATTGTGGATTGAATTAGCATTTCTCTCATGAGTAATAGTGACAAATACCTATTTGTGTATGGTAGGTCATGTAGATAGTCTATTCTACGAAATAGTTATTTTTCTTGCTTTGACATTTGCATTGTCTTGTTCTTATTGATTTGTAGGGGTTCAAAATATGTGCACAGAATAAGTAGGTATAAACCTTCTATTGAGAATATTTTCTGAATATTTTCCTACTTCATTATTAACCATATTACCATCTTAAGGTATCTTTTGATAGATAAAAGCTCTTATTTTAATGAAAAGAATAATTAGCTAATTTGGAGGGTATGTGGCAAATCTTTGTTTTCCTAAGATCATGAAAGTTTTCTCTAATGGTCTAAGTGACATACTTGTTTTATCTTTCAGATTTAAGTCTACCATCCATTTCAAATTAGTATTTGATGTATGATCATGGTCATGGTTCCATTGGTTTCTCTATCTGTTTACCAGTACTATGTGGCCTTCATGTCTGTAGCTATACATTTAGCCTTGTTATTTTAAAAATGTTTGCTTATGTTCATGTGTAATATTGCACAAATTCATGGTATATGGCATAGTGTTTCTGTATGTGCATACAACATACACTAATAGAATCAGGGTAATTAACATGTCCTTTCTTTATGATTGGCATCTTTGAGTTCCTATCTCTAGTTACTCAGAAAATAGTTTGTTATTGTGAACCTACTGTGCCATGGAAATACAGAACATAATCATTATATTTAACTTGTTTTTTGTACCCATTTTCTAACCTTTCTTTATCCTCCTTCCCTGTAGCCCTTACCAGTTTCTAGTAATCAGTATTCTGCATTCAAATGGACAAATTGTAACGTCCACATATGACAGAGAATGTGGAATGTTTGTCTCTCTGTGCCTCAGGCTTGATATCTGGTAGTATAAATCCTCCAGCATTGTCCCTTATGAGGCATGGCTCTTTATATATGCTTATATGTTTAAGAAGAGTTTTGGCCAAAGTGTCCTTCAAGAGTAGTATTGATCTTATTGATTAACTGCCCTCTTCTATGTCCCTCCAACTTCAAAATCTAGGTGCCTTTTTGAGGAGGAGACCAGCAGTCCTTTTGTGGTAATACCCATCCCCATTGTGAGAACTTCCTACCCAGGGGCCAGCCTAGAACTCAGCTAATTTCAGGTAAGAAAAACTACCCCTGCATACCTCAAGAAACTAGCCTTGTATACTTCAAAATTCCATTCAGTCCATTATGCCGATCTCTTGCAATTGCCAACAGTTTTGCTGGCCTTTCTCACTCCTTGGTAGAGACCTTTTACCTTTGGACTAGCTTTATCTTCCACCTGTGCCCAGAATTAGCAAATGCCACAGAAAATGCCTGCTACCATCAGCTCACATTAGGAAGGTCTCTGCATTTTTCCTGTTTCTAGCCCTTTCTGATAGCCTTAGATCTACTCATTTTGGAATTTATCTTTGTTTTTCTTTTCTCTGTGTGTATGTGTTATTTTTTTATTTTTTATTATTTATTTATTTATTTAGTTTTTGGAAGTTGCAGGAGCATCTGCAATCTATTTGAAAGCAGAACTCCAGCAATCATTTTCTAGGCACAGCTGTAAGCCTTTTGTCCATCTTGGTTCTATTAGAGGTGCGTAACTTTCCACAGTTTAAATAAATTCAGCACATCAGAGGGGGGGATTGAATGGACACATCTATGAGTCTCCATGAAACAACTGATAATGGCATGGACCCTATAGGAGACAGATCCACCTCTCTCCATCAGTTTGTGTTAGACATATTCAATTCAGAATTTAGCCAGTTTCAAGGGATAACAACTGTAAGGAGCATTCTCATTCTATTCCTGTTTAGGAGAATGAGATGTCAGCTATGGACCCATTAAAGCAAACATGCTAGTATAGGTATGCAAATGCGTTCCCTTTGACACAGATCTTTGGAAGTAATTTCCGAGCTGCACCATGTGACTAACCATAAATAACATAGTTATAACCTATGATTCTCAATTTTCCCAATCATAATTTCATATAGTTATTTTATTGTAAGCATTAGACACTAAAAGGTAAAATTAAGTTTCCTGGTGCTTTATTTGTTATAGGCCTTCCACAAATTTGAGAATTTATTACAATATTATGGGTATTCCATCTCATCTAACATATGCTATGCAGGTAGGGGATTGATTATGTTTGGTTACTTTCGGAGGGGTGATATACAGTGAAAAGCAGAATAGTAATCAATGAGATCCAGCAATTTAATATTATTATATCACCTAAAACTCTGTAAAATATAACTATTAATACCACTCTAGATAGTTCACTTATGATTCTCTTAATTACTTCTCATTTTCCTAGATACAATTATTCTTTTGTGCACCATAGATTTTCTAGCATTCTATGTGAATACTATACAGTATATACTCTTTTATGTCTAATTTTCACTAAATATAATATTTTTATATTAATGTTTATTTCTATTAGTAGTATACTTATTTCATATTTATGATTAGTATCTTAATTTGTCAATATTCTACAGCTATTTAATCTTTGGCAATTGACATAATCCCCAAATATCATCAACAAGTTCTGTAGCACCACTGGCCTCATGCCACAATTGGTCACCATCATAATCAAATTAAAATCCTCATTTCTCATCTAAATGAATGGAGTAACCATTGTCAGCTCTACAGGATTCATTATCATCAAAAGACCATTTGCTATAGCTTTTTACTAATATTTTATCTATTGAGAGGACTACTGAGATATGGAATCAGTGTCAGTTCCTCTAATAGTTAATAGAGTTATTGATTGCATAACGTAATTAATAAGAACAAACGAAGATCTTTTACAATTTATTGTAAGTAACATCTGTCCCCAGGATGCAGGACAATTGAAAACTTTAATGAACTAATAACTAAAAACATCAAAGCATTTAACAGTTCAGATATAAATGGCAATGAGGCAAAGATGCTAATATATACAGTTAAAGGCTGAGTGATGGGGTATCTTTTCTCAATGGAGTTGTTAAGGAGAGATAGGAAAACCACCTATGCTCATTTTATTCTGAAATCCCTGAGCAAAAATAAATATCATGAGAAATTCAAAGGATAAGGGAGGCAATAGATCCTCATTAGGTGTTCAAAAAGGAAGAACAACAGCTAGAGATCTCCTTTAACTCTATGGACAATTATTGTGTAGCTGTATCTTGTATCTATAACCTGAAGTATGGATAAAAGATCAAGGATGCTGATCTTTGTCTTTTTCCATTATTAGATCTGATTTGCTGTGTTGTCTTGGATGTGACAATCTTGTGGTGATTACAATAGTAATCCACTACTAGTTCAGACATTTTGTGAGAGATTAACCAACATCAACAAAAAGTTCTGTAGTTCTACTGTACTCATTCCATTCTTGATTATCATCATCATAATCACACCAACTGCCTCATTTCTTCTCTAAGCCAACAGAAGGGCCATTAATCAGCTCCACAAGATCCACTCTTATCAAGAACTCATTTGTTTTCAGTAATATTTTATCTCTTGAGAAGAGCGCTGAGCCATGGAATCTGTGTTGATCCCTGCACTGGTTGCTGGACTTATTGATTGGGTAGCCCAGCTAATAAGAATAGCTGAGGAGCTGTTGCAGTTTGTCTCACAGGAACAAGCTCCTTTGGCACAACAGAATGATACAGCAGAAGCAGTGGCAACAGTTGCACCTCCTCCTGATGAAGATTCTCTACCAGATCTTGCTGATCTTTCTGACTTAGAATCAATATTTTCAGTAAAAGAAGATGAAGACTTAATCCTTGATATGGATGAAACTATGACAGATATGACTGACATCTATGTGGATATACTCCCTGCAATAAAGGATGATACAGAAAGTGAATAAGATTCAGCATATTAAAATCATTTTTCTATTTCAAATATGTTCTGTTTTCTAAGCATTAGCATTAAGTGTTTTCTTCTAGTTATGCATATTTTCATTGTTAAAGCCATGTAGAATAGGGAAGCTTTGATTTCATTTTGGTAAAACTATTTTTTCTAAGTTTTAATTCAAAAGACTGACTTTAGTTATTTAGTTCTTCCTTTCCTTGTACTATTAGGATTCTTCATATGACCGAATAATAGTAAGGGACAGAATCTACCTAAGGATAGAGTGAAGAACTGATGAACTTTACCACATAGAGATTCTTAATGTTACTATTCTGGGATTCATGGAAATTCTAAGGGTAATCACGCCCATATTACAGTGAATATTTTCACATGGACAGCACAATGTTGAGACATTGCATGTTAAAAAGACATGTTTCTATGGCAGAGTTTAGGCAAGTAATTCTGAAAGTGTAACATCTTCTGGACAATAAAAGTACAGAAAGATGTTCTAGGTATAGAAAGCTTTTCCAGATCTACTTGGACCAAACCCTTGAGAATTCTTCGGCCAAGATATTCCAATGAAAGACTGCTTCCACAAATGCTGATGCATGCTGCAGCTTTTTTACAATCCTTTTCTCTGATGGAAACTGAAGCTTGTACCAAAGACCAAAGAAAGAAGTTCTAGAACGGCAAAACAAGGCCTGACAAGGACTTCATCAACGACAAGTCCAACGCTTAAGTCATCAGCCTGGAGGTTATGGTCTACAAGGGAAATTGCATACCTTCTTGTGTATAACTGAGCTTAAGACATATGGACAGAAAGCTTAATGTAGTAGGATGGCTAAACCTTAACCTAGTAATATTTGTGACACAATAATCTTCCACGTGCCACAAAAGTGAAATATGATAGTTGAAGAACCCTCATGCTGAAACAGAGATCAACTAAATAAATGTGCAAGAAATGCACAGATTATAGCAACCTATGCCATCCAATTCCTTCACCTCCATGGACAGATAGTATGGCCTTCTTACCAATTTATGTAGAGTCCTAAAGCATGTCATAGTTAAAAAAATTAATATGGCATTTAATATAGATGATAATACAGGCCAAGCTAACTAACATGGCAGATACATGACAAAAGTACAAACAGAATAAATGAAAATTATAGTAAAATGCAAATGCTAAGGTTAGTTACGTATTATAGTAAGACTATTGCTATAATACCATTTTATAAGCAAGCTGAATCTTATTTTTCCAATAGAAAAAAGATCCTAGGCACATAGGTACACCAAAGAAGCAAGTAGTTGATGCACTTAAAATAAACCTAAGCAGATTGGAGAAAAAAAGAAGAAATAGTTTATTTTTTCCTTGCCAGTAGAAAATGTTAATGAGTAGTAATAATTATAATTAGTGAAACAGTTAAGATTCTTTTCACATTCAATAAGAATATTTACCAATAATGATAACAATCAAAGAACTGTAGGGCAGTTAAAAAACATAGTCTACACTTTAAGGGTTTAGAAACAACTAGGGTAAATATATATTACTGTCAGGGAAATTCTAACTGTAGGATATGGGGTATAATTTTCTGTCAAAATAAAACTCAAATCATAAATAACTGGACAAATTTAGGAAACATCTAGAGAGAGGCCACCAGTCTACTATTAATTCTATTCGGTGAGCAATTTACCTGAGAGAGAGCAAACTTGATGCTGCACAAACATGATAGGCACACTAAAGGGTAGACAGCAACCCAAGTAGAACTCTAGCATATAGGCTTTAGAACCATTGCACAATGGATTAATAAGACTTGTTAAAACTGTTAGTGTTTTAGAGAGCATGAAATTAACTGAAAGAGGCCTTAACAAGAGAAGCCTGTAAGTCTACTCTAGACTTTGCAATAAGACAACACCTTAAACAAGACAGAAAAATAAGGAATGGACACTGCGATTCTTAGACGTCAGAACAAGGAGATGGTGGAAGCTCGTAGTAAGTGGATCTGCTTAGCCTCTTATTTACTTGTAACACCTGGAGAGATGGAAGTATAATGACATCTAAGAACTAAATGTAATTACAGTATCTGCTTTGATTGTATAATCATAGGCATTTAAGAAGTACTATGTTGTAATTCTACTTAAAGAAATAGATTGTTGTATTAAATATGGTTGCTATATGGAACATGGTTAGAAATAGAGGTAAAGGTGACGAGGAGAAACTTTAGCAGTAAGAACACACTTAAGTACAAGAGCTAGTGGGGAGGGTATTTTCAGTAGAAAGAACATTTTAAATTGCCAAGAGTTGCACAATTGTTTGAGATGAGGTTACTTCCTAAGTGAGTTAGTCTGTGCCTTATGAAAATTAGTCAACCCTAAGATATTGCTAGAAGAAGCTAGATGGTAGTTGATATAGATTAAGTAGATAGTTAAATTAAAAGGAGAAATATTAATAATATGCTTATGGGATGTATCCGATTGAGAAGTTGAATCTATTCCAGGATTGTGGAGTGAGTGGCTGGTCCATTATTCAAGTAGCCTTGTTTTGGATCTTTTTGAGGTTAATGCCAAAATCAGATTTTGTATTGCATAGAGAAATGGAGAGGGCGCAAGGCTATATATTTTGAGAAAAATTTAGAGGTGTTGAAATCAAGAGAGACAGGCTGGTAGATGGCACTGAAGTAGAAAGTACAAATCTTAATGCTTTAGCTAAAGTAGGAAAGCTATATACCTGCATATATTCTATAAGCTACATATCTGCATCCTTATATGTAATGATTTTTTCAAATTATTATGTTATAATCACTTATGATCTTTATTGACTATTTTTCCAAACCACATGATTGTTCTTAAGAGATTTTAACTAATAAACTTTGATTGAAAAACCAAAAAACTTGTAGTCACCTTAAATTACCTAGCAGTAAATTTCTTGGCTACCACACTGTCATGAAAGTCTCTATTCAACAGAAGGTCATGGAATATAACCAAAGAGAATGTTGTACCACAAGCCTGACTGTCTGCTTCTGACTTGTCAGATGATCTCTAAGAAGTAAATGAACATGGAGCTTCATCTTTTGTAAAATGAAGATTACACGTTTCTGCTTACTTTTTGTTTATTTCAGACACTTTATTATTGTTATTAAAAAATTTTCCACCTCCTCCCCTCCTCCCAATTCCCTCCCCA
>LOJH01026676.1:13179-24607 GCA_001685095.1 Ellobius talpinus
CACACACACACACACACACACACACAAACACACACATACACACAATTGATGAGAGAACAAAGTAACAATTATACCAAATTCCACTTGTTGGACCAGTGAGTTTACTGGGCTCACTAGCAGAGGTGTGTGTGGAAGGTGACTTTCGGGAGCATGTGTGACTTGAAAGCAGCTGTCCCAACGAAAGCCCACCCCAGCACGGGTGATTTGATTCATGATTCATGACTCATGAATGCTTAAACCTTGGGACTCTCTGAGAGACTTGGAGGCAGCTCTGAGATTGGAGAATCTTTTTCAGGCAGCCTTGGTGATCAGAATCCACTCCCCCAGCAGTGGTTCGTTGCTTCTGTGATCTTAGGGAGGTCTTCCTGGATCTCGTGAGTGACAGTTTCAAGTCAGAAACTGTTATACAAACCACACCTTTCTTTCCCTCTGTATTAGTTTTCTCTTTTTTTATGTCGTGGTTGAAATACCCAGCAGTATGTAATTCAAAGGAGGGAAGATTTGTTTGGCTCATGGTTCAAGGGTACCATCCGTGATGGTGAGGAAATCACGGGCCTTCTTTATTCAGTCTGAGCCCTCAGCTCATGGGACAGTGTTGCTCACACTCAGGGTGGGTCTTCCCCCTCATTTAATCTTCTCTGGAAGCACACTCACAGATACATCCAAAGATGGGCCTCAGTATTGCTCTCGGGCCCAGCGGGGCCCAACCCTTTGCCATGGGTGACACGCTGTCTTCATCTACTAATGGGCTGCGTTTGTATCAGTCCTGAGACACGTGTCTCAGGAACGGCAAGTTAAGCATACCCAAGTGTTTCTGAATCCAGCCAAACAGACATTTATCCTATCTACCTTTCTCCTTTTCATGCTAGGCTGTGGAAATGGTAGTGAATGAGCATGGGCTAACTGAATGGAGATCATACGCTCAGGCCGTCAGAGTCAGAACAGGGAAGGCGCCCCCATCTCTGCTGCTCACTCTCCACTTTGTATGAAGGAACAATAAAATCCCGTCTTATCTGAGCCATATTCTTGGGAAAGGCGTGGAGACAGAAGGACAAAATCTTGCTCTTTAGTCCTAGCTGGCCTGAAACTTGAATGTACACCAGGCTGGCTTTTCACACATGGTGATCTTCTTGCCTCCCACTCCTGAGCATTAGGATTGAAGGTGTGAACTGCCACGCCCTGCTAAACCATATTGCTTTGAGGTTTTGATAGCACTGTGGTATGTGAGTTGTGACTGATTTAGTCTCGCGGCTTTGACCAACTCATGAGACTGTAGGGACATGAAGACAGACTATGTGGCTTGCTAGCCATTGGTCAGGCAGATGGCACACATTGCTTAACACATAACAAAGGCTTGCTGGATGCAGTAGATGGATTCCCAGGTGACTCAGGCATCCAAAAGCTTGCTTTGCAGAGAGTGGGTAACTTGAGACTCATTCCTCATGTATGCCCTTGCAGGCTCTGTCATGGGCCAAGCATAGATGTCCTCAAAGCTGGAGAGGTGAGAGAATGGGAGTCCCCACCCACCGGAGCATGCTCTGGGAGTGAGCCCCTCAAAAAAGCCAGATGACACGGTCTTCCCCACTGATGCTTGAGCATCAATTTATTCCAAGGATGCAGAGACTTTCTTCTCCAAAGAGATGATGCCTTCATGGATGCAGAGGCAGGAAAGCTGTCTGGGAGATAAATCTGAAGCTTGGAAAATGAGGAACCCATAGCTTCTTTGAATGCTGACTGTTCAGAGCTCTGACTCTCCACCTTGTGGGGATGAGGAGGAGGATTGTGTGTGTGTGTGTGTGTGTGTGTGTGTGTGTGTCTGTCTGCAGTTACCCATTGAGGCCAGGAGAGGGCATTAGATACACTGGAACTAGAGTTATAGACTGTTGCGAGTGCCCAGTTATGGGTACTAGGAACCTAACCTTGGTCCTCTGCAAGAGCAGCAAGTGTTTTAACTGCTGAGTCACCTCTCCAGGCCTCTGTATTATCTTTTGGCTGTAGCTATCCATACCAGTTGTGTGCTTCTTATGGTTAGATAAAAACTGTGTGGCCATCAGGTGTGAATCACACTTGTTTAGCTCCCTCTCTATCCATTAGCTGAACTCAGGAACTAAACCCCAGGCCTCAGTGATCCCCAATTCCAGGACATCTGATCCATCGGTCCCGTCTGTATTTCAATGTATGTGTGCTAACATAAATGGGATAATTCTCACCTGCAGAATTGAAGATGCTGGTGCATTATCACAGGTTGTATTCTGGGTCATTTTTCTAATGGTGTTGATGGGTTTGCGTGAGTCAGGTCCTTTCCTCTCACTCTGTCCTGCTGGTGACTGAAGGGTCTTCCCAGAGGCAGATGGCCAAGGTTAAGGATGGCTTCTGAGGCCATAAGGCAGAGTGAAACGAATGGTTCCTTTCATGAAGGGACTGACCCCCTGACCTTGAGCTCACCAGCACAGGACTCCAGTGCAGTGATGCCCCCCCAATTTCATATCACCCTCGGGTGCTTCCACTTTTTCTCATGAGGGAGCTTTGGAGTTCCCCAACCACAATTAATTTCAACTCAGTTTAATTTAAACAAGAAGTATTAGCTAAGCAGGCAGCACTCAGCAGGCATGGAAGATAAGACAATGACCAGTGGGAGAAATCCAGCCCTCGTGCACCGCACTGCTACCCAGACACCCGACCACACCTCCCTCCAGCCCCCTAAGCCAGATAGACCTGGGACGAAGAAGTATGTGGGGCAGACACAGAAGGCTTTTAAACAGCACCACGCCCACCAGACATCTGTGTCTCATAGAGATTGTTTCATGTGGTCAGCTGGGGTGTGTTCCGCCTTTCCCAGGCCGGATGGACACAGTTGGGCTCAGGTCCAGCCAGGCTCTTCCCTTCCCATCTGAAGAACTGTGATGCTTTGTGTAGCCCGAGGAATTTGCCACAGGGACAATTTGTGATTTATTCGGATAGTGAATTGGTCTTTGTTGCCGAAGCCTTCTTCCGGGTCTATACAAAAGATTTATCACCTCCGTGCTGGCCTAGGGAGAGTGTAGATCGGAGGGCTCTCTGGCCACATCTTATTTTGGGGGACCCAGGAGGACCTTTGCCAGAGTGGAGTATGACAGTGGGGTGCAGTTATATGTGAACATCTTCACAATAGCTTCTGGATAACGTTAGTCATATTCATTTATTAAAGGATAATAAATTTCCTTTTTTATTGACAAGGCATTTTATAAATGACTATCACCTGCTTTACCTCATTTATCTTTACCTGTCAAGAGTCACCCTTATTTTATTGACAATCAAATAGACTCACCCAAGGGCACACAGTCAGTGTCCCTGTGCGCAACTAGTCTGTCTCTCGTGTCTTCTGCTCTCCTCTGTCCTCATTCTAGTTCCCCACCATCCTGTTAGACTGGTCAATTTGTCACAACCTAGGGTCATCCGAGAAGACAAACCATTGAGAAACTGCCTGGATCAGATTGGCCTGGGGCCATGTCTAATTGATCTGGGAGGCCCAGCCCATTGTGGGCAGCATGCTCTCCAGGCAGGTAGTCCTGGGTTGGACTAAGACAGCTGGCTAAGCCTGGGCCTGGAACGGACCCAGCACGCCGTGTTTCTCCATGGCTTTTGCTTCAGTTCCTGCTGAGTCCTCGCCCTGACTTTCATCAGCGATGAAGTATAAGCTGAAATAAACTCTTTCCTCCACAGGTTGCTCTTGCTTGGGGTTTTAGCGTGGCAATGGAAGGAAATTAGAACAGCCGTCCGCAACCACTTGCGTTTAACTCTGTAGATCGCCTTTCTCCACGCTGCAGAAGAGCAGAATGATGCAACGATGTGGCGAAACCTCTCTTCTCCTGGCAATGCCCTTCGCCTTGCTCTTGTGGCCGCACTGGTTTCAGCGGCTCTGGGTGGCTACATCTTTGCTGCCATCCCTCAGTGCAGGGCTAGTTATTGGATGGTACCCTGCCCTCTGTGACTGGTGAGGCTTGTACCTGCTACTTCTGGATGGAGGGGACAAACACATGAACAACCATTTGTATCTCCTTAAAATTCCTCTTCCAAAACCATGACTCCAAACAGCCACGGATGAAACACTTCTTCCCAGTTCTCCAAGGATGGCTGTGTTTTCCTAGGTCTTTTCAGCAGTTGTAGTGTGGGATGTTCTTCTAACACAGTATGCTCAGAGCACACTTTTCTCCTTGAGCCCTGGGACATACCTTTCCTACTCTGGGCACACGGCTGCTCCACGCTGTGATTGAGCACAGTAGAATGAGTGGTTAGAAAAACAAAAAAGCATGACCAAAAACTAAGAGAAAAGGGCAAAGGTTTAATATCACAGTTAAGTAAGAAAGCCATGGGAGTTATTTCCCAAGGCCCCCAGTAACAAAGGAGCGAGGAAGGGATGGGTTTTATCCAGAGAGTCCATACATTCTCCCATGTTTTGAAAGGCAGGCTCACTCTGGAGCATGCTCGTTTTAAGATGGGCATTACTGAGCACGGTCAGTTTAAAGTCATGGCTCAAGAAAACAAGACGGTAGACACAAATACTTCTGGGCTCACTTGGTATCTTTCCCAAATAGTTTTAGCCACATCCAAAGGAAAGGACACTCTGAAGGTCCCTTCACATTCCTAAAGATGCCGGCCTCCTTGAGTTTTTAACAATGTCCCCAACTATTGCTACGCTGCCTGAAAGAAGGCTCCTCCCACCTGGGAGATCCCCTCATCCCCTTCTCTACATTTGTACATACGTGGTGTTGCATGTGTGGGTCCATGTACCTGTTACACCGCTGTGGGGGCCAGAGGAAGATGGTGAGTGTCCTGATCTTACCAGGTCTCCACTGTGTTCCATTAAGACACAGTCTCTATGAACCCAGAGCTAAGATGGTGCCAGAAAAGCCCAAGCAACCCTGACTCTGCCTCCCATGGCCCTGGGGTTGCAGGTGTGTGCTGTGACACCCAGCTTTTTATGTGGGTGCTTGGATCCAGACTTGGATTCTTATGCTTGGCTCTTACCTACTACGTCACCTCTCCAGTCCCTCTCTATTTATTTTCTAAACTCTGCCAGGGAATCTGTTTTGTTTTGTTTTTGTTTTTGTTTTGCTTGCTTTTTATAGCCCAGTGTCACCGTCTTTATTTTTGGATGAAGGACATCACTTTGAGCCATGAAGCAGCCAGAATAAGAGAAACCCAAGCTTTTATGGCCTGGGGGTGGGGACACCACAGGATGTCCGCTTCATGAAGGCAGAGGGTTTCATCTTTCCATCCACTCAGGAACCAATGGGGCTTCTCATAAATGGTCTACCCAGTGAATGCCAATCATGCAAAGGCCATGAGCCGTGGATTGAGGGTGGTGGTCTGGATGGCAGAGATGGTTCAGCAAACACCGCTGTGACCAATGGTGCCAAGGGGGTTTTCGCCTTCCTGAGTCTCTCACGCCCTAAGCTTGGTCCTCCAGCCTTCCTTTCATCCCTCACTTAATGGCTCTAGGGTTGATTTTTTTAGACCCGTTTCCAAGAAGCCTGATTGGTATGAACGAGACAGGCAAATGAACTATGCGTGCGAGCCTTACCTGCTTGAGACCGTAAATGCCTGGAGGCCACGAGGGGCTTGCTGTCTCCTTGCACCACTGCTCACATTAAGAATGATGCTTTGTAAACAGATGCTGCTCAACGCAGGCTTGCATGGAGATGAAGATGACCTAGTGTCACTGCAAAGGCTGAGCACCCAAGAAGTCACTGTTCTCAGCGTAGTACACAGAGCTCCTCACTCGTAGGATGTCCCATGCAGGAGGCCATTTGGGCAATGCAGTGGGATCACCAAAACCAGAAGAAATGCAAGGTGGTGGGCCAGCTGTGCCATGGAAACCCTACACCCAGCCAAACGTTCTTGCTGGCAAACCAGACCTGAAAGCTATCACCAAATTCTGCTCCCTGGCAGGACCAATCCAACACCAGACAGAAGAAAGAGAAAGCCGTGTGATAACCAACAACACTTCTTTCCAGGCAGAAGCAGTTGGAGCAGAGGGTCAGCAGAGCTCTGGAAAGCTGCGCCTAGCAGTGTGCGGCCTCCACCCTCGCTCAGCTCGACCACATAGAACCTCAGCCTTGTACTCATGGGACGCAGATCCCTAGAGCTCATATAAAAAGCCAAGTGTGCTGGCATCCCAGTACTGGGGAGGCAGAACTATGAAAGGAAGCTCACCGTGATTCACTGGCTGGCCAGCCTATCTGATGAGCTCCACGTGGTGAGAGAGCCCTGCTCAATAAACAAGGTGTGGGGCTAGAGAGACAGAGAAGGGTTGGGAGAATCACTCGGTGGTTAATAGCACTTGCTTTTGTTTGTTTTATTTTTTTAAGAGTATTCAAGTTTGGTTCCCAGCACCCATATAGTGGTTCACAGCCCCCTGTAATTCTAGTTTCAGAGAATCTGATGCCTTCTATACACATGCTGACAAAACACTCACAATGTAAAATAAATAAATCTGAAACAGCAACCAATCAAGCAAACAAACCAATGTGAACAACACCTGAGGAATGATACCCAGCATTGACTTCTGGCCTACACAGACACAAGCATGCATACACACACATACACATACACACACACAGAGAGAGACACAAGCGTGCACACACACAGAGACACAAGCGTGCACACACATACAGAGAGAGAGACACAAGTGTGCGTGCACACACACATACAGACACAAGCGTGCACACACACACAGAGACACAAGTGTGCACCACACACACACAGACATACACAGCATAACATAGTTTGGGACCCAGATCCAAGAGGCCTTGAGAAATCCCACATTTGCCACTAACTCTCAAGCACAGGAAGAAAACCGGCTGCCATTGCAAGAAGACAAGCCCTGGTAATGCCAGCAGTATTAGCAGCAGATCCAGGTGCATCGCTGCTTCTCTAGGTTACAGAGGGGCTTTTCAGACAGGGTCTGTTGTAGCCCAGATGAGATTAGAACTCATGATCTTCTTGCCTCAGTCTCCCCAATGCCAGAGTCACAGGCATGCTTCCATTGACTGACTTAGTCTATACATCTATGATATGAGCATGTGCATGCCATAGCACACATGTGTAGTCAGAGGACAGCCTCTGGTAGTGGTCCTCACCTTGTATGAGACAGTGTCTTTTTCTTACCCTCTGCTGTGAATGCCAGGTTAGCTGTCTCTGCCTCTCATCTCACTGTAGGAGCTCTGGGGCCACAGTCCTGGGCTGCCGTCCATCAACTCATGTGTTCTGGCGATCCAAATCAGATTCTCGTGCTGTGTATCCAGTGCTTTACCTCCTCGGCCCAGTTAATTTATTATTTAATGTTGTAAAAAGTGCAAGATGTGACTATATCAATTATTTAGACATGTTTCTATTGCTGGTCATTTGGATATACTTAGATTTGGTCTTAGTCAAAAGGGGCTCTTAGAGACTTCTTGTGCCTGTCTTTTGGTGTGAGCATGTCTGTATGGTGCATACCAAGGAGGGGCAGCCCTGAGTCAGAGCATGCACACCCCCAGTGCAGTGCATACTGAGACACAGTTTTATGGATTTGCTCTATGGGTTCTCAGCCACTGAGCAGTTACGAGGGTCTTGGGATATGCTTTCTCACCAGCACTGTGCCCATCATTTGCCATTTTGAGTGTATGTATGCTTGACTCTGTCTCTCTGATGTTTCTGGAAGGTAAAGGCTATTCTAATTCCATGCCTGTTGTCATGATAAAATACCCTGATAAAAAGCAGCTTAGAGGAAAGGGGGTTTATTTCAGCTTACAGTTCCAGGTCACAGTCCATCGTTGTGGGGAAGTCCAGACAGGACCTTCCGCTAATCCCATCGAGTCCACATCAAGGGCAGAGGGGAATGAATACATACAGGCTCACTCAATTGCTTGCTTGTGCTCACCTTAATTTTTCCACTCTCATACACTCAGGACACCTTCCCTAGGGAATGGAACCGCTCGCAGTAGGCTGAGTCTTCCCACGTCAATTAACTTAATCATGGTGATGTTCCACAGACATGCCCAGAGGCCAATTTAGTGTAGAAAATCCCAGACTTTCTAGGCTGTGTCAAGTTAACAATTAAAGCAAACCACCAGAAGTGTCTTTCATGTGTGTACTCAGAAAACTTGCCCCTCAGCTTCATGAATACATGTGAGTGTGTGTGTGTATGTGTGTGTGTATGTGTACAAACAAGCATACGCATGTGCCTGTAGGTTAGGGGTGTGTGTGTGTGCGCACACGTTGCTTGGAATCAAGCCCAGGGCTTTGAGCCTGTTGGGTGAGCTCTCTCACTGAACTATGCCTCCTGCTCACTTTGCCATTTTTCTACATATTGTCTGTCCTTCTTGGTGCCTTCTAAAAGCTGATTACTTTTTCTGCATCTGAGACATTTGTTGATTCTATGTGTTCTTACTTGTTCATGGCTTTTCCTTTCACCCATCATAGTCTCTTTTGATAAAAGGCAGGACCAAGTGTTATTATAATATATTTCATCAATATTTCCTTTTTGGATTCTGTTTTTCACTTCTGTTGCATCAATTGACGCTTACATATTAATTTTTTTGCTCAATTACCCTCGTTTAATTTATTTATTAGTTCTGATACTTTTGTGAAATGTATTTTTTTGTGTGTTTTTCTTACATAGCCAATGATGTAGTATATAAATAACCACAATTTTATCTTTCTTTTCATCTCTTAATTTTTTCGTGCTTTATTGGAAAGGCTAAAATTGTTAGTATAATAGCTAACGACAGAGGTGGAGATTGGTAGCATCCTACCTTAATCCCAAACACTATGGGAGCACATCAGTATTGAACAGCCAGTCTGATGTTTGCTGGAGGCCTAAGCTACTGAATGCATCCAATCTGTTTCGTTCTATCCCTAGCTTCCTACAAGAGCTTCCGTTCCAGTTTTATTGTTGTTAGTGCTTGAGTCTCAGCCGGAGCTTGTTCTGAATCTCCAGAGCTGACCATCTGCCTTAGTCTCCACTCCATCATCACCATGGTTCATCACGTTGCTTGATTTCAGAGCGCCATCCTAGGATGGACTTGCACGTTGGTTGTGATGTGTTTGTTCTCTCTACAGACGTCGGGTTCTGTGTGTAGTATTCCACCTCATGCTAGTGTCCGCGCGAGGTGAAAGTCTCTAGCCATTTCTCTCTTTGCCACATTTTGATGTTACTTCAGCTCAAAGATGAGTTAAGTGATTTCTACTCCCTGAAAGACTGTGTAAGATTTATGTCTGGAAGAATCAGCCACTGGGCCTGGAGTATTCATTGTGGAAATGTTCTTCATTATGACTTTTGTTTCTTAATAGATATATGTCTCCACAGATGGGGCAAGTTTAATAAGCTGAGTTTGTGAAAGAATTTCTTTCTCAACTAAAATGTAAAATTCGTTGTCCTTATGGCCCAGAATATTGACTCATGTTTAACATCCGTATCTTTCTTGTTCCTGATATTGATTACCATGTTCTGTCCTTTAAAGCAAAATCAGTCAGGACGGCGTCTCGGCATTATGAATCTTTGAGAAATAATAACCGGCTTTGTCGTTTTCTCTGTTTCTCTCTCACTCTACACCCCAGCTACTCCTGCTGCTGCTAATCCCCTTCTTAGGCTTCCTTTCCTGCTTTTCATTAAGCTCTCCCTGGAAGGCTTAGCTCATTATTTCCTCCTCCTTTCTCTCCTCTGACGCATGTGCGACTATAAATTTCTCTTAAGCAAGCTTTGGCTGAATCCTTGAAGATTGGATATGTTTTGGTTTTATTATCTTTTCATTAAGGCATTTCCTAATTTCCATTGTGACTTCTACTTTGACTCATGGATTGTCTAAATAGATTGCTTAATTTTACATCACCTTCACCCACTCAAGGACACAACTCTCCGTAGACGCTCCTTAGGACCAAGGGATAGCTAGGGAGAGTGCTCGCCTGGCGCGCACAGCCTCAACCCTGCACCAAGAAGCTTGGGCTTGACATGAATAAGGCTCTGATGTTCTACTGGACTCTTTCTGGGTCATTCCTCTGTGGTCGCTCTAACAGAATGCTGGAGGTGGTCAAGCTCTTCGTCCTTGCCAAATCCTGCATTCCTTTACTGTCATTCTAGATATAGCAGACTTATGGAAGCTGCTCAGCTTCTCAGGACCTAGTGAGTGCCAAGGTAAAGGAGGCTGAGACTCCTCCCTGCTGTCACAAGCCTCCGAAACCCCAGCTCCTCAGATTTTTATTGCACTTGCAGTTTTGGGGGGGTTGCTTTTTTTTTTAAGGGTGTCTTGGTCCTGGAGAGAAACCTCGGTCCGTAAAGTACTTGTAGCACTAGAGTGAAGACCCTAGTTCAGATTCCCACACTGGTACAAGTCTAGTTCCAATGATGGGAGGAGGAGACAGGCAGATCCCTGGAGCTTGATGGCCAGGCAGCCTAGCTGTGTTGATGAGGAGCAGGCCAGTAGGAGACCTAGTCTCACGAACAAGAAGGATGACACCCGACAACAATCACATTTGTACATATGTGCGCACACACACACACCTTGTCTACATTGCCTGGTTTCCTTGGTAGCAGGAGAGTCTAAAGCAAGCCAGTTAGTCTCTCCCACCAGGGAGAGGCCCTGAAGTCAGGATTTAGGATGAGTCCACAGCCCAGAGGCTCAGCAGTTGCAGCAGCAGATGGGGCCACCATGTTGGAAGAAGGGTCACTGATAAAGCCTTACCCAAACGCCCGACCTCTTGTCTACCATTGTCCCACGCTTGACTTAGTCCTTTTCGTTAGGCACCAGCATCTACTTTAAGTGGGCCAGCCCCCAAATGTCCAATTTCTTAATAAAATTGATTTTTTTTTGGAGCCACCTACTTCCTGGTGGTTGTTCAGAGGGTATCTGAGCCGCTCTTCCAAATTTATCTTCCCCTGGTCTGGAATCAGAGGTGAGAAACAAACCAGGAAACAGAGTGAGAGACAGACTCTCTCTGTCTCTCTGAGCTAAGGCTTCCGCCTCTGCAGACTCTGGTCCCCAAGGGAGCTAGCTCCCTCCACACCCCGGGTCCCAAGGAATATTCTAAAATTAGCATAGAACCGTGATTCTGTATAGCATTTTCCTGTGTACTTTGCCCTTGTTCGTCTCTCTTGCGTTCCACTCCCCACATCTTCCTGTGCCCCCCGTTCCTTTTAATAGTCCCCCCTGCTTTCATGTCACACCTTCTCCAGGGCACCCCCTTTTCTCCTCCCCACTCAGGGTCTCTTTTCCTAGCTCACCGTCACCTTTCTAGATTCATTGCCTATACCCTCTGTGTGTGTGTGTGTGTGTCTGTCTGTCTGTGTGTCTGTGTCTATGTGTCTGTGTGTCTATGTGTGTTTGTGTGTCTGTCTATCTCTGTGTGTCTGTGTCTATGTGTCTATATGTGTCTGTGTGTCTGTCTGTGTGTCTGCCTGTTTGTGTCT
>LOJH01026677.1:0-18315 GCA_001685095.1 Ellobius talpinus
CACTTACCAAATTTAAATCAAGATCAGATGAACAATTTAAATAGACTTATAACCCCTAAGGAAGTAGAAATAGTCATTAAAGGTCTCTCAACCAGAAAAAAAAACAAAAAACAAAAAAGCCCTGGACCAGAGGGTTTCATCGCAGAATTCTATCAGACTTTCCAAAAAGAGGAGAGGTATCACCAAAACTCCTCAAATTATTCCATAAAATAGAAACAGAGGAACACTGACAAATTCATTTTATGAGGCAACAGTCACTCTGATACCCAAACCACACACAAAGACTAAGAAAGAAAGAGCATTACAGGCCAGCTTCCCTCGTGAAGATTGATGCAGAAATATACAATAAAATGCTTGGGGCTGAATCCAAGAACACATGAAAAAGATATCAACCCTAAGATGGGCTTCATCCCAGAGATGCAGGGACAGTTTAACAAACAAAAATCACTCAATGTATTCCACCATATAAAGAAACTGAAAGAAAAAAACACACACGATCATCTTAGATGTAGAAAAGCATTTGACAAAATCCAACACTACTTTATGATGAAACTCTTGGAAAAGTTAAGGATAAAAGGGGAATTCCTAAACATAATAAAGACAATTTACAGCAAACCTATAGGCAACATCAAATTAATGGAGAGAAACTCAAAACGATTCCACTAAAATCAGGACTACAAGACAAGGCTCTCAATTCTTTCCATATCTATTCAGCATAGTACTTAGAGTCTTAGCTAGAGCAATTAGACAACTGAAGGAGATCAAGGGGATACAAATTGGAAAGGAAGAAGTTAAAGTGTTGCTATTCTTAGATGATATGATAGTATACATAGTAACCCAAAAATTTTACCAGGGCACTCCTAAGGTTCATAAACAGCTTCAGCAAAAAGCCTGGATACAAGATTAACTAAAAAAAAAAAGTATCCCTCCTATAAACAAATGACAAATGGACTGAGAAAGAAATCAGGAAATAACATCCTTTACAATAGCCATAAATAATATGAAATATATTGGAGTAACTCTAACAAAGAAAGTGAAAGACTTGTATGATAAGAACTGCAAGTCTTTCAAGAAAGAAGTCGAAGAAGATATCAGAAGATGGAAAGATCTCCCTTGCTCATGGATCAGAAAAATCAACCTGGTAAAAATGGCCATCCTACCAAAAGCAATCTACAGATTCAGTGCAATCCCCAGCAAACTTCCAGCACAATTCTTTACAGACCTTGAAAAGACTATACTCAAATTCATATGGAAAAACAAAAAACCCAGGATAGCTAAAACAAACCTAAATAATAAAGGACTTTCTGAAGGTCTCACCACCCCTTATTTCAAGCTGTACTACAGAGCTATAGTAATAAAATCTGCATGGTATTGGCTAGGCGGTGGTGGCAAATGCCTTTAATCACAGCATTTGGGTGGCAGAGGCCGACAGATTTCTGTTAGTTCAAGGCCAGCCTGGTCTACAGTAGCTAGTTCCAGGACAGGCACCAAAGCTACACAGAGAAACCCTGTCTTGAAAAACAAAACAAAACAACAACAACAAAACAAAAACAAAAGAAAACAAACCCAAAAAAAGCAGACAGGTACATCAATAGAATCAAATCGAGGGTCCAGACACAAAGAAGCCTGAATTACACTGAAAAAATAAACCAGCATCTTCAACAAATGGTGTTGACTTAACTGTATGTTCATACGTAGAAAAATGCAAATAGATCCCGATCTATTACCTTGCACAAAGCTCAAGTTTAAGCGGATCAAAAACCTCAACATAAAACCAGATACCCTAAACCTAATAGAAGAAAAAGTACGGAATAGCCTTGAACACATTGACACAGGAGGCAACTTCCTGAACAGAGCACCAGTAGCGCAGACACTAAGATTGAAAATCAATAAACGGGACCTCATGAAACTGAGAGGCTTCTGTAAAACAAAGACACTGTTAATAGGACAAAATGGCAGCCTTCAGAATGGGAAAGCTACTCCACATCTGACAGAGGGCTGTTCGCCAATATATATCAAGAAACTAAACATCAACAAACCAAATAATCCAATTGAAAAATGGGATGCAGATGTAAACAGAATTCTCAACATAAGAATCTCAAACGACTGAGAAACACTTAAAGAAATAAATATTCAACAACCTGGGCCATCAGGGAACTGCAAATCAAAACAACTTTGAGATTCCATCTTATACCTGTCAGGATGACGAAGAGCAAAAACACAAATGACAGTTCATACTGGTGAGGATGTGCAGCAAGAGGACCACTTCTCCATTGCTGCTGGGAGTGCAAATTTGTACAGCAACTCTGGAAATCAATACGATAGTTCCTCAGAAAGTTGGCAATTCATGTAGCTCAAGACCCGGTTATACCACTCTTGGAAATATACCCAAAGAACACTCCATCCTACCACAAGGATACTTGCTCAACTGTGTTCACAGTGGCTTTATTCATAATAGTCAAAAACTGAAAACAACCTAGCTGTCCTCACCTGAAGAATGGATAAAGAAAATGTAGTACATTCACACAATGGAATATTACTCAGCTGTTAAAAGAAATGACATGAAATTTGAAGGCAAATGGATGGAACTAGAAAAAAATTCATCCTAAGTGAGGTAACCCAGACCCAGAAAGACAAACATGGCATGTACTCACTTATAAGTGCATATTAGATGTTAAAAAAGATAATCATTCTTGAAGGCATGTTTGACCGGTACACTAGAATTAACCAAACCAGCTCAAAACAACAGATATAATTTAATAATTGAAAACAGGGAAACTGACACGACCGGGTTAAAAGTTCGGATGTCCAAAAAACGGGTCCAGCGAACACGGCGGAAGAGAGCTAGTGCACCTGGATTCCCAGGTTTTCTTCCCTGGCATGCAGGAGCAACCTACACTCATCTTTAGGCACTATATACATACACACACACACATACACACACACAGAGGAAGAGAGGACAAGGAAAGAAGAAATTGGTACATTCAATTAAAAGAATAAAGGCCGTGAAGAGTAGTTTTTAATAATATATCTATTTTGTTGCTGCTTGTGTGAGACAAGGTCTTGCCATGTAACCTTGGCTGGTCTGAACTCCCTATGTAGACTGGGCTGGCCTCTAACTTGCAGCAACCCTCTGTCTCTGTCTCTCTTGTTCAAACCATACTTTTATTATGCTCCTGATGTCCATGGTTTCTATATTGATGGATTCGGCTTCCTGAGGTCTTTGTCATTAGGTTCATTTCTGTCTCTTTTTTTCTTAGTTGGACTGACTAGAGACATCAATTTTACTGGCCTTTCAAGAGTAGCCTCTGCTTATATTGAATTTCTCTATTAACTTCCTGACTTTACTCTCACTGATATTTCCCCAAATTTCTGTTGTTTCTGTTCTTCTGCTTACTTTGGATTTAATTGCTCTTTCTTTCTACTCTGATAAAGTGGAAGCCTTGAGGTTTGTTTTCCAGACTTCTTTTCTCACCCATGCATTTAGTGCTAGAACTTTCAGCACTGCTTTCCCTGAATTTCAAACATTCCAAGTTCTACTTTCATTTGACTCAAAATATTTTTTAATATCTGTTGAGCTTCCTCTCTGAACCCTAAGTTATTAAAATGTATCTTGTGTTCTCCAACTATTTGGGGATTTTCCAGAAATCAGTGATTCGTTTTACTATTTTCTTTATCCCTTTTACTTTTACTTTCTTCTTCTCCTTCTTCTCCTTCTTCCTCTTCTTTTTCTACTTCTTCTTTCTACCTGCCTCAAACAACATCAGAAGAATAAAACAATTGAACAAAATGTCATTTATTTTGAGTACATGCATGAACTTTAAATCTAATATGAACACTACATGTGTGATTACATAAGAACATTATAAAATGAGAACCAAAATCTACCTAATAATCTCATCTACCCAGCATTTTAGTGAGAAAAAGTTGTTGAAAATTCAAGTAGCAGAAGAGGGCAGTAAAACTCAACAGAAAGCTCTCGAAGATGTAAATATGTTTTCTTCTTTTCCTCTTACAGAATTTCTCAAAAAAATTCCAGAACTAACAAAATGTATTTTGCATAACAGACACATATATGTACCCAAATGAACAGAGAAACACTAAATTTCTGCCCAACTTACAGCTATAGTTGCTATACACTAAAAATCTTACTAAGTTGCATCATTACCATTGTGCTTTGCTGTATGAAGCAGGTTAAAACATCTTGATTTGGGGGGCATTTACTATCCTCCTGTAATCAGCATCCAAAATAAATCCCTGTATTTTACTCTAGCATCCCTGGTGGGTCAAAAGCAAACAGTTACAAAATGTTTTTCCCTACATCCTTATTTGGACTTCCTTTCAAAACTGCTCTTGTCCTCACAGTCCAAGTTTCTTCCTGAGTTCTTGTGTAACTCAATAGGTACACAGAGCTCTCTTTACCTTACATTTGAAGTTACAGATTCAATCAAGGAATTGAACCACACAGATTTTTAAATCAGATTTGCGCTATGATTGTGTTCCAATGTCTTTTCATTTTAAATGATCTTAATGTGATTATTCTCTATGCCCTGTTTTTCCACTCACTTTTGAAGTCATAATCTTTCTTAGTTTTATTTTTTAGGGACATAATTTCTCTGTGTAGAGCCGGCCATCCTGAAACTTGCTCTATAGACTAGGCAAGCCTCAGAGATCTGCCTCCCTGTACCTCCCGAGTGCTGGGAATAAAGTTCAACACCACAACACACTGATTCCCCCCCCCCGCTGGGCCATAATCTCCTTAGAAGTATCAGACAGCTAGCATCAGAAGAGGATGGGATTGTTAGAAATCAACTCAAGATGCCCCTGTAAGATTGGAGTACATCGCCAGGAGTTAGAATCAACAGCTCTAATAAACTTGCATTTTGAGCACATGCAATCCACCCGTGGAAAGCAAAACAGAAACCAAGGACTATTTAAAGGAAGCACACAAAATTAGGATAGTCTGCATATTCAGTTGAAATTTCACACAGGAATCGGTGTAAAGGGCTGGGAGTGCCAGAAATGGAATGATTAAACATGACTAGAACAAAGGAGCTGGGATTTTAGTCACCATGGCTCATGTAGAATCAAATTAGCATGCACATGAAGCAAACAGTTAAAAAATTCCATGAGTATTTTTTATTTCTGCAAGACTTCCACAGATCGGGGTATTTGGTATAGTTTTTGAAGTGTTGTTTCTTGTGCCCCCATTGTTCTATTTTCTCTCCTGAAATTATTTTGTTGTTTTGTTTTGAGCTAGGGTCTTGCTGTGTTGCCCAGCCTGCTTCAAACCATTTTGCTGACTTAATTTTCCTGAAAATATAGTTTAATTTCAGATTGTATGTCATCTTTTCCTCCATTCATGTTAAGAACATAACATTTAATTGAATTTTTAGTTTCCTAACTTTCTTATTTTGCTTGTTTTTCACTATCCCATCCTCGCATACCCCTCCCTGGCCACCACCAAACAGCAGAATGACATTCAAAACTTTCAAAACCATCCTTCTATGCAATTAATTTCTTATCAAACAATGTTTCAGAATGAATTGGGTTTTTTAGGTTTAGTCAGAATAAGGCCAGTTATCAGAAAATAAGTATTAGCTTTTGATCTATTTCCAAAACACACCTTCTTCAAAAACGTAGACAGAAAACGTCAAAAAAAATACATCTTAAGAAAAGAATTCCTTTCTAGTGATATATCCTGTGAAAAGAGTTGTCAACCAAAATGATAAAAGCACAACAGCAGGGCAGAAAAAAAATACCTTAAAGCATTGCCCTGGGCACTTAGCATTCCGATGAAGTGAAGCTCAGACTTTGTCCCTTGGAAATGCCGGTTCTAGGGGCGGGCTAGGACTGCGGAGCCCCGGGGCCAGTTCTGTGAGAAGCTTCACCCTACTCCCGCCAGTACAGATGTGGACCCTGGCAGCAGCTCTCTCACTTCATTAAAAACTTCATTAATTCATGAAATAAAAAAGATAGCTGTGTGCGCGTTCGGAGCAGCACGCACGTCAGACTGCACCCCAGCGGGGGGTGGCGCGGGGATTCCCTGCGTTGGGACCTCGGATCCCGGGAGGGGAACCTGTGGCATCCCCGCGCTCCTCGGTCCCAACCTAGAGCATTGGATGCGGGACTGAAAGGAAGCCGGGAACCCCAAAGAGAACCAGCGTGAGCGCAGGCACAGTAACCACTGGGGGCTCCTGGAGGGATGTAAGAGGGCGGCTTCCCGGCTTCCCACGATTCCATTTGCGTGGTAAAAGCCCGGCCCCCTCCCGCCTTGCGCAACTCCCTGAGGGGTAAGAAGGGAAAAGACTGGGCGGGCGGAAAGAACCAGTCACCACAAGATCACGTGGGGGCCGCTTTTCAGGCTTAAAAGCAAGGTTCTCCCCGTTAGCAGCCAGTTGTCAAACTGCGAGCAAGAGCTTCAGGAATCTCAGAAATCTGCCCACGAAGGAACTCGGCGCTGCATCCTGCCAGCTCCGCCACTACCGCCGCCGCCGCCGGGACCTCCACGATGCTCCTCCGAATTGTGCTGCTCTTGGCCGCCCTGGCGCTCAGCCACGCAGGTAAGTGGTCCTGCGCCCTAAGGCGCCTGTCCGATCTCCATCTCAGACCCCTTTTCCTAGTGCAGGGGTGCTGCGCAGGGGCAAAGAGCCTGGACCACTTGGGTACAGGGGAACTGCAAGGATGGCTTGCTTTTGGCACAGGTTTTCAGGTTATGGGCCAATTACTCAACCGAGCAGAGAGCCACTCTCGTTTGCAAAAAGAAAACAAAAAATAGCCGTAATAGTTTACAGATTGTCATTATAGTTAGACAAGATATGATCAATACATGCAAAGTGCACGTGTGGGTGCGACTGAACAGGAACGATTGATTTAAATACCTGCCAGTGCTTTTCTGCCCCCAGGAAAGTCCAGAATACATTTTTATTTTAACAAAAAGTTTTTCAAAATGTTAAAAGGAAACTGTTTTACTTTGTTTTTTCTTTACACTAAATTTTGACTAATGTACCAGCTCAATCCGTTTTAATTTTGAAAGTGTTCACTAACAAGTCTAATCTGACCATCCAAGACATCACTGTGAAAACGTTAGTGATGTGAGATGTGAAGTTAGTCTTCCGCCCTTATTTCTACATTACAGCCCCGTGATGAGACAGACTGAATTAAAATAGTCTTTTGCCTTTTCTGGGACTACATGTGCATTTCTAACTTACCATTGTCAAGTAGACCCACAGTAACACAATTAAATCCTTAAGATAAGGACGACCAAGAGTGACTTATTTATTTATTTGTTTGTTTGTCTGTTTGTTTGTTGTAGCAAATCCTTGCTGTTCCAACCCCTGTCAAAACCGTGGTGAATGTATGAGCGTAGGATTTGACCAGTATAAATGTGATTGCACTCGGACAGGATTCTACGGGGAAAACTGCACTATTCGTAAGTTTCTCCTGGGGTTTCTTCCTTTGGAATGGGTCAGTTACCATCATTTTGTGTATTTGTGTCCTGTGGGGGAGGCCCACTAATTTCTCCCGTGTGCTTGCGCTCTCCAGCTGAGTTTCTGACACGAATCAAGTTGCTGCTGAAGCCCACCCCAAACACAGTCCACTACATCCTAACCCACTTCAAGGGAGTCTGGAACATTGTGAATAACATTCCCTTTCTGCGAAGTTCAATCATGAGATATGTGTTGACATGTAAGTACAAACCTCCCTTGCTTCTAGCATCCGCCAACAAAAATATGCACTAGAAACCCAACCCAAAGAAATATTCCCAACCTTTTCAAAATGGTTTGAAACACACCTCTTCAATTCCCACCCCCTCCCGGAAATGCCCAAAATACTGATATGTGATCCTGTAGTCAGGATCCTCTTTATGACCTCCGACCTTCAATCCCGGGGAGGAAATGTGCTTTATTTGTTTATTGAATACCTATAGCTCCCAGAACTGTTCGGAACATGCAGCACCCTTTAAAACAAATGGTTGATTCAGGTTTGGGTCAGAAGAGAAAATAACTCTCTGTAGTTCTAAGTGAGTGCCATGCCCAACTGTATTGGTCATCAGCTATGGAACAGGGAGTGGGTGAGACCTGAGAAACCAAGACTACTGGAGCATAATGTCCTGTGTAAAGCCCTGGCTTTATCGAAGATGCTTTTGCAGTAGCTGCTTGTGAAAGTGCAGTCATCGTAAAGCAGGGTATCTTTGTCTGAATGAAATCCAGTCTCCATGCTTACCACCTTGTACAGCGATAATTAACATCCACTTGCTTTTTCATATGACGGCCAAGCATTTTCTTTTCTTTAAAATTCCAGCCAGATCACATTTGATTGACAGTCCGCCAACTTACAACGTGCACTATGGTTACAAAAACTGGGAAGCCTTCTCCAACCTCTCCTACTACACCAGAGCACTTCCTCCTGTAGCCGACGACTGCCCGACTCCCATGGGTGTGAAAGGTGCGTGAAAAGCACTAGAGATGTAGCAATTGCAGTGACGCTTGTGTGTATACTTAGAATTGACCTTGGATCGTCACTTACTTAAAACTGAGATGCTTTTGGCTTTAGTATGGTTATCCATAGAGGATATTTAAATGCCTCGTCCATAAAAGTAAATCTTCATTTTGATATAATGTCTTAATACTAGTCTGTTGTGCTACAGAGAATTGGTATTAGCTGAAATTGGTAAAACTATTCAATAAGTTGTTCCCAGTATCTTAGAAGTTAATTCGTAGTCTTGGCAAGCTAGCTCATTGCCTGTAATCTCAGTACTAGATAGACTTCAGGCAAAGCACGAATAAATTCAAGGCCAGCCTGGGACAGAGAGTGAGTTTAAGTCCAACCTAGGGTACAAGCATAAAACTGTGCCTCAAAGCAAAACAATTTTATTGGTGTTATATGATCCTTCTTGAGATTATGTTTATAAGTGATGAATGCTTTCATAAATCAGACAGTCATCAATTTGCTTGAGCAAATCTTTGAATGGGTTTTGACTCTAGAATTTCCATGTTTTAGGGAATAAGGAGCTTCCTGACTCAAAAGAAGTTCTGGACAAAGTTCTTCTAAGGAGAAAGTTCATTCCTGATCCTCAAGGCTCGAATATGATGTTTGCATTTTTTGCCCAGCACTTCACTCATCAGTTTTTCAAGACAGATCAGAAGCGAGGACCTGGGTTCACCCAAGGACTGGGCCATGGGGTAAGATAGGCTTAACTCAGAATTACAGCAAATCCTTAGGAAATGCTGACATCTTGCCATGCCAAACAAATCACGCCCATTTTTTATATAACTGCCACATCTACTAAAACCATAGTAGAGTGTTCTGTTTTCATTCACCAGTTTAGTAAAAATAAACAGACATACACAGAGATATATAATGTAAATTGTCCTCACATTTTTAATTTAATATTTTGGTCTACAAAAAATGCTACATCTTCCAAAACTTAATTAGTTAATGATTGGTTAAACTGGGAAGTAGAACTTAGAACTTTGTGATTGCTAGGCACTGGCATCTGCCATTGAGGTAGAGGCCTAGTCTTCCGGAAAAAAAAAAACCCGCACCCTGATTATGCTGCTTTAAATAATATAAAAGTAACTATCATGGTTATAATGAGGCATGTGCCATATTTAATATAAGATACCAATATCATTCAACATAAAGAGATATACAGGGTTGAATTAAGGAGGGCAGAAGAGAGGAGAGGAGGAAGGGGAGGCTACAGTCAATATGTAAAATAAATGAACTAATTAATAAAAAGAGTCAAAGGATTAGAGCTCTGGAAAACAAATTATTTTTGTATTTTGTGGTTATGAAAAAGTCATTTGTTGGACTTGTAATAACTCATTGTTTAAGAACACTAGAAAACCTGGCTTAACTTCCCAACACCCACATGGTTGTTCACAACCAACTATAACTCCGGTTCTGGGGGGTTTAATGCCCCCTTCTGACTTTTATGGGCATCAGGCATGTACATAATCATACATATAAAAATAAATCTAAAAAACATTTGTTGAATTTTAAGGACACCTAAATCATTAAAATTTCATAACAAATGATAGTAAGACATCAACAAATTGAAATTTCTCCATAATTTTCTAGGTGGACTTAAATCACATTTATGGTGAAACTCTAGACAGACAACATAAACTGCGCCTTTTCAAGGATGGAAAACTGAAATATCAGGTATTTTCCTTATGTTTTAGGAACTATCACCTGCCATTTGCACATACATTTTTAAAACTGCTACCCGTGTTTGTTGGTTTGTTCATTGTTTTAACTCTCTGCTATTATTATTGTGGTGGTTTAGGTCATTGGTGGAGAGGTGTATCCTCCCACAGTCAAAGATACTCAGGTAGAGATGATCTACCCCCCTCACATCCCTGAGCATCTACGGTTGGCAGTGGGGCAGGAGGTCTTTGGTCTGGTGCCTGGTCTGATGATGTATGCCACCATCTGGCTGCGGGAGCACAACAGAGTGTGTGATGTGCTTAAACGGGAGCATCCTGAGTGGGACGATGAACGGCTCTTCCAGACCAGCAGGCTCATACTGATAGGTGCGCAAGAGAAAATCAATAAGACCCTCTCCCCTCCCCCCTCCCCCAAAAGAAAACCTCACGTGTTACCCTTGCTGTGTTTTGACTCTGTTATGAAGAGTGTAGAATGAGCGTGACTGGGAACTATACCTACCGTTTGATAGTAAGGAAAATGAACCCTGTGTTGTGCAACAGGGGAGACTATCAAGATTGTGATCGAAGACTACGTGCAGCACCTGAGTGGCTACCACTTCAAACTCAAGTTCGACCCGGAGCTGCTGTTCAACCAGCAGTTCCAGTATCAGAACCGCATCGCAGCGGAATTCAACACACTGTATCACTGGCACCCCCTGCTGCCTGACAGCTTCCAGATCGAAGACCAGGAGTACAGTTACAAGCAGTTCCTCCACAACAACTCCATCCTCATCGAGCACGGACTCACCCACTTTGTCGAGTCATTCACCAGACAGATCGCTGGCCGGGTAAGCATCATTCCTGAAAAGCAAGAACAAGCTGGTCAGGAACTTTAGGATTTCTGTCATAGAGACAATTTTTCCTTTTACTAAGAGAATAACCAGATGTTCTACTGGGTTTTGAAACATGAAACCGAGATTTTCGACAGGGTATAGTTTTGGTCTACAATTATCAAGCAGATAACAACACATTATCGTAAAACTGATACTTGACAAAGCTTGCAGGCGTCTGGTAGATCACAGAAGTAAACGTTCAGACGTGTCTATCAGCTTGCTTTTGGTAACTGTAAAAGGCAAGTTCATCACAGACCAGCGGTGTTGAGGCCAAGACGTAGGACAACAGGAATAAGCCTAAGAATTGCATTGTACTCTTCATTTTCCTCAGGTGGCCGGGGGTAGGAATGTTCCGGTTGCAGTAAAAGCAGTGGCAAAGGCCTCCATTGACCAGAGCAGAGAGATGAAGTACCAGTCCCTCAATGAGTACCGCAAACGCTTTTCCCTGAAACCGTACACATCATTTGAAGAACTTACAGGTGAGAGCTGGTTTCTGAAATCCCTGAAAGGATCAAGGATGAAATGGGAAAAGAGGACAGAGTTTGGTACGGGATGGACCTCCTCCCCCTTCTCTTCTCCCTTTTCAGGATTCAGTTTATTGGGAAGGAGGGGTGGGAATAAGAATGGGCTAGGGGGCAGGGGAAATACCTCTGCTCAACAGACAGAACTATTTGCTTTTTTTCCTAGTTTGACATAGCCTGTATCTGTCTTCTTTATCTTCCAGGAGAGAAGGAAATGGCCGCAGAGTTGGAAGCCCTCTACAGTGACATTGATGCCATGGAGCTGTACCCTGCCCTGCTGGTGGAAAAGCCACGTCCAGATGCTATCTTTGGGGAGACCATGGTAGAACTTGGAGCACCATTCTCCTTGAAAGGACTTATGGGTAATCCCATCTGTTCTCCTCAGTACTGGAAGCCAAGCACTTTTGGAGGAGAAGTGGGTTTTAAGATTATCAACACTGCCTCCATTCAGTCTCTCATCTGTAAGAATGTGAAGGGCTGTCCCTTCACCTCCTTCAATGTGCAAGATCTGCAACCTGCCAAGACAGCCACCATCAATGCAAGTGCCTCCCACTCCAGACTAGATGACCTCAACCCCACAGTGCTAATCAAAGGGCGCTCAACTGAGCTGTAGAAGTCTACTGGTCATATTTATTTATTTATATGAACAATTTAATTTAATTATTTAATATTTATACTGAATGCCCTTTTCACTTAACATCTTCTATAACAGAAGGCAATGTCATGAACAATGTTACATTTGTGACGATTCCTGTGTTTGTACTTTAAATACGTGTTGCCCTCAAGTGAAAGAGAGAAACAGTTTTCATTCTTTTACATAAACCAGTGGGAAGTGAATTTTGATAACTTTTTACTTGAATTTCAGCTCATAGTCTATCTTAATAAGAACAAAGGAAAGATGTTTGAATACTTAGATGCTGTTACAAGATGAAAAATGCTGCAAGTTTCTACACTGTTGTTTAGGACTGTATCTTCCTTGCTACATGAGGAGCAGCTAATGTGGAATTTTAAAGAAATCTTGCATATCTTTATCTCAGAAAGCAAAAGGGTACAAATTCAGTTGTCAAGGAATATTTAAGACAGATCCTGCCAATGCGTTCAATTTTAAAAACAGCCTTAAAGCCAATCATTCGCAATTTCTGAATTGAGAGTTTGGATCACTTTTGAATATTCTTACTTTCTTAAGCTGTTAAACTTGGACCCACACCAGAAAACAGCTACCACAAACACAAGTGTCTAAAGCTAGTAGAAATTACATTGTGATTGGTGGTGAAAATGCTATGGCAGGGATTTCTCTTTTCTCAGCAACTTACTGCAGTGGTAAGACGTTCCTTGTGAGTCAAGATGCCGGTGTAGGAATGTGCTGGGGCTCCTGCTGCCCTGTCTTAAGAGCATGTTCTTTAAAGAGTCGGTTTATAAGAATAGTAGCAAGCAAAATCTTTAGCAATAAAAGACAACCAAGAACAGAAAAGGATTCCAAATTAAAGATCACATTTGGGGTTACAATTCTGAAGGACATGTTTTGATCCTTGTGTGAAGCTGGCCTGGTACTAACAGATTTTTGCTGTGTGGTTAATGACTTACCAAGCTAGGCTTACACAGATTTTCTCCTGCACAGTATGATGTAACCGTCACTCTCACAGTGCAAAACATATCAGTGGCCATATGAGTTTCTTCAAAACGTTGAAATCTGTTCCTTTTCATGCTACCTGAAGTGCAGTGGGCTCATCCACTGTGTGAGTCCAGCCTGGATGCCAGCATCCTGCTCCTCTTATTTCTTTCTCTTGTTGCCAGTTTTGGATTTGTTTGTTTGTTTGTTTGTTGTTTATGAGAAACTGCTGATAGGTTTTTCTTTGTAGTTTCCCAAGCTTTGTTTTGTTTTTGTTGTTGTTGTTGTTGTTGTTATTTTCCGGGGTTTTGGTATCAGGTCTATTCTCTCTATAGCCTCTATTAATATTTTCTCTACTTGAAGTTTTACATTCAGGAAAACCTCAGCTCAGGACTGATAGGTAGCTCCCCTTTGGAGGAATAAATCTATTTTAGGCAAAAGGCAGACATTTTTACTTATAATTAGTTTTACTGAAGGATCCAACCAAGATGCCAGTACCTTACATGGAAATGCAGGGGGTCCGTGGCAAGACAGTTACATTCTTGTTGTGAAGAATGGCTTTCTTACTTGCAAATAAGTCAGTTAGTGAGTAGTTCTGGGCAATAGTAATAAATATAAAACAATAATGATGATCATCGTACATCTCATTATCAGCTGAGGTACTGTATATTACTTAATTTATTGAGGATAATTATGTCTTTTAGACATTATTGTTATAAACTATGTTTAAGCCTACACGTGTTTGCTTTTGCATTGTGTCAGAATCAATGTACCTTGTTTTTATGATTACCTCTCTGAATTCCTGTGTAAACAATCAAGCAAAATGATGAGATTAATGTTCGTGGGTAAATTTTAAGAAGACTAATCTGGTATATTGAGAAGTTTAAAGTTTGAATTTACCGCTATAGCAGACTGCAAAGAACATTGTCTCACCTATGTGTGTTATAAAGACTGTCATTTTAGACATTGGGAAGGCCCTGTAGGTGCTTTATTAATTAGTTAAAACTTACCTTACTAAGAAACTATCTTCAAAGCACTATAGGCATTAGTATTCACAAATCAAGAACTGATTACAGATAATATTTATGTAAATAACTTAAAAATGTGTCTTACTAAGAGAAAGGAGAAATTTCTTTTATTACAAAGAGATCACAAAATATTTTAAAGATTATATGCTTAAAACGTTTAAGACGAAAAGATAATCGACTTTAGAAAAAATAAAAGCTGTTAATGTCATTGATTCTGTTTTTAAGCAAGCCAACTTGATTGTTGTGAGCGTGAACCTGATGACTGAACCTGGAAATCCAGGTTAAGAGTGTGACTATCACAGTGCCTGAAAGAAGCGTGTGTTTAAATTAACTTATGTGAAAAAGAAGTCTTAGAACAAATGCTTGTTTATTTTTATACTATTTAAAAACTGAAAACTTCTGAAAATAAAATTTGATTGTTTCTTTATATTTGTGCATTGATTTCTCTGGATGATGATTCTTAAACCATCATTTTGTGTTCTTTCATCCACGATAGGAGTAAAATGCAGCTTTAGCGGTAGAGTGACTGCCTAACATTTAAGAGGCCCTGGGTTCTGTCTTCCACACCAAAGAAAAATCTAGACTGCCCCTTAATGAAATGGCTCTGCCTTTGGTCCCATGGACTCTTCAAAGAGTCACTACATATTATCTCAGTTGCTGAAGAACTGTTAAAATATTGCTTTGTGCTATAGGAGACACCAACAGGCTTTCTTTCATTGCCTAATCTAGACGTAAATGTGATACATCAAAGGCAGACTGAGCAGGTGAGACGGGTCAGTGTGTAAAGGTGCATTGAATTCCGGAAATCCCCACGGTGGAAGCAGACTGACACTTATGAGTTGTTCTCTGACCTACATACACACACACACACACACACACACAAATAAATATAAATGTAATTTAATATTTAAAAAGACAAAAATTTGTGTTACAGAGGAGGTACAAAATTTGAAAAGGAAGTTCAAATGAAAGAGAGATGGAGGAAAGGAAGAGAAAAGGAAAGAGGAGAGAATAGAAAGGAAATAGAAGCCAGTCCAGCATGCTGGTGCACCCTTTAATTCCAGCAATTAAAAGGCAAAGGGCGGGTGGATCTCTGTGAGCTTCAGGCCAGCTACAGCTACACAGTGGAACTCTATCAAAATAAAGCAAAACACCAAACAATAACAAAAAACACACACAAGTGCACAAATATATAAAAACGATAGAAGTTCAAACAGGAACAGCTTTGACTCAGCTGGGCAAACCATTAAATCACTATACATGACTTCCTGTGTTCCCTATTTTTTTGGCATCTTAGTAATTTCTATAACTCCATGGGCCACATATTTCGCACCTTTGCTGACCTTTCTGAGCCTTGGTGTTCTCTTTCCCAGTGATACATTTTCCCATCATTTTTCTGTGCCCCTACATCTTGACCTCAACACCATTGCTTGCTGTACCACTTCAAAGGCCTTGATTTCCATCCTGCTCCTTGACTTACCTACAGTCCAGGTTGCCCATTAAGCTTCAGAGTCTCACATCTGATTTACATATGCACTGAGCCCACTGCTGACCCCCTCACCGTGTCATTATTTACCACCCACTTATATCCTTACTCTGCATCTAGCAGAGTCTGTCGCTCATAATCACCCTCCATCTGTTCAATCTTCTACTGTACTTTCTTATTCTACTTAATTGGAACATTTTGCTTACTTTCAGCCATGCAATGACTATTTTCTTCTTTCCTTCTTTCCTTCCTTCTCTCTCTCTCTCTCTCTCTGTGTGTGTGTGTGTAGAATCTCACTGCGTAGCTTTAGCTGGCATTAAACTCTCTAAGTAGGTCAGGCTTGTCTCTCACAGAGATCTACCTGTCTCCACCTCTGAGTACTGGGGTCAAAGGCATGAACTATCATGCCCAGGTACATGCTTCTTTTCATGTTGTTTGTTTTGCAGTGTTTTTCTTTTTTCCAAGACGAGGTCTCACATTGCAGCCCAGGGTGACAACCAACTCATGGCAATCCCACCTCAGCTTCCCAAGTGTTGGTTTTACAGGTATGAGCTCCAGTGCCTGACTTAACTTCTCCTATATTTGGCTCTTCAGTTGCATTCAACTCAAGATCTGTCTTTATCATTTGCACACACACACACACACACAGACACACACTGACACAGTTTGATGTTCTCCTGGTTTATCTCATCTGCAAAGAGCAACCTCTTCCTCTGTAGTATCTATAAGTTGGCATACCATAATATCTTTCATGTCAGTAGCACTCAAACTCAAGTTCAAATAGTAATCACTCTCCTGTTTATATTTCCAGGATTAGCTTCTTATCAGCAGTTAGCAACCATCCACTTAAATGTACAAATATAATCATTTATTTTCCATTTCTGCTTCAACAATGCATGCACCACATAGGCCAAACAATAATTATTTAAAGTTAATTAGATAATTACCATCTTCTCGTTTTAAACAAAAGCCTTTTCTTCTCTCTCATACTTGCCCTAGTGGCAACCCTGTTGATGGCATTGCACAAACAAACCGGGATTCTGTCACTTTCCTCCCCAACCCCACCAGTATCTACCTATTATTCATTACAACAGATTTTTAATGGGCGAACCTTTTTTATTCTTCCTTTTGTCCAAAGCATTCTTCTTATGGTAATGAGAGTATGTATTTTTAAACTCAATCTAGTCATAGCTCTCCTACATCTGAGATTTTCCAGTGACTTCTTCCTATACAATGAATAGGAGTTTCTTATCCTCTCCTATGGGGCCCTCAATCGTTCATTCCTGCCTACCTATCTGAGCTCATCCACTATGCTGCCCTCGCTTGTTGTATTTCATTTTCTGTGTTGTGACAGAATGCTTGAGACTGGGAATTTGCTCCTGGCTCTGGAAGTTAGGAAGTTCAAGCTAGGAAGTCCTTCTGCCCCATATGCATCAAGTGATGCAGGAAAAAATGGGCAAATAGGCTTACGCAAAGGCAAATAGACTGTGGAATGAGGAGGGGCATGGCTGTGCCAAGCTAATTCATGGTGGAGTGGAGAAGTACAGCAATCCCTTTTTACTGTAGAGTCCTGTGATCCAGAGACCTCAGACACCCTCACCCACCTTTATATATAAATAATCAAATTGTATTTCAGCATGAGTTTTGGTAACAAGCCACATCTGTACCACAGGCACACCCATGTTTCCTACACCTGTTATATTGCCTTCTTATGATTTGTTTATCAGCAATAATTCTTAAGATGTTGCCACTCTTTAGATTTTTTCTGAAGATTTTCACATGGCTCTGCCTTCTCTGATCATTCAATCTCAGCTCAAATTTCCCATCCTCAGAATGGCTTCCTCTAACCAAATTAAAAGAACTTCTTAGACTACTCAGGCTATTTGATGTTCTTAATAGCATCCATTGCTGTCTTACATGATGTTATTTTGTGTGTTTCCTATGTTCTCATTCTATACATTTATACCCATGAAAATAAACCTTGTCTTATATATTCATATCTTTCAGAATACTAAATATATTTAAAAGTCATTAAAATACATAAAGGATGAATAAAGAGACTTTATTAAAAAGAAAAAGAAGATTGTGTGGTGATTCTTGAAGAAATAGTAGCATGTTTGCAAGCTGAGTTATCCTCTGTAGAAAGGTCCACATTTTGTTCTATAACAAAAATGCATCAACATATCTTTTGACTAACACATGTGAATGTGGAAGATACGAGTAAGCTCTGTGGGTTGTGCCAACATCGGCTTCTTGGGTTTGATATTGTACTGTAATTATGAAGGTGTCAGCATTCAGGGAGGTGTGAAATTCACTCCCTCCCTGCTCACTTCTTTGTAACTTCCTGTGAAGAGATAGTTTTCTTTGGTTGTTTCAAAATTGCAAGTAGCTTGTTTGTTTAAGACATATAGCCTTGACTTGCCTGGTTCTCATTATGTAGCCCAGGCTGGTCTCAAAATCACAGAAATCCTCCTTTAGCCTGTCCCTCCTGAGTACAGAGATGACCACTATGTACATTTTCATTTTGGGGGGAGAGGGTAATAATTAATTTTTTAAAGATTCATTTTTATTGGTTTTTGGTGTGGGAGAATTGTCTGTATTCCATCAATCATGTTTTAAATAAA
>LOJH01026678.1:9270-23149 GCA_001685095.1 Ellobius talpinus
ATCCACCTGCCTCTGCCTCCCAAGTACTGGGATTAAAGGCATGTGCCACCACTGTCCGACTTGAGATCCCATTTTGTTTGTGCTGTATTACTTCCGGTCTTCTTTGGGGAGCTTTCTCTCCTATGCATGAAGCTTTAATTTGGAAAGGGTGCCTGCAGTGATTTCTACAACTTGAACCCCTGAGATAATTCAAGCTTAGTGAGGTGAGCTTTGCTGTTCTCCCATTTGACCTTTGTGTTCAGGCCTTTTTATTTTAAACAAAAATAGAAACCACTTTGGCAATTAAAAACTTGAGTGAGCTTATAGACTAAATGTGCTAACAGTAACACTGTTTATCGTTGCTGGTTGGTGCTTTATACGTGTTATACATTTGAAACAGCTGGCAGATGTGAGAGGCGATCAGGGCGGTTCCCATCCTCTTACCTGCAGGAAGGGTAGCACTAACGCTGAGAATGTCCAGATCTTTCTAATAGCTCTTTGTTTTAGGCATTTGATGAAGCAATTGCTGAATTGGATACACTGAATGAAGAGTCTTACAAAGACAGCACCCTGATCATGCAGCTGCTCAGGGACAATCTCACTGTGAGTACTCTGGAGGCTGTTCACCTACTAATCCACTGTTATCCAGAATTTAAGAGGGGTCTGTAAACTCTGTTGAGTACAGTTTACATTGTTAAGTTAACCTATATCTTACTGCTGACTTGACTTGACGCCTTTGCAGTCATCGTCTGTAGTAATGAATTTGAGTAGTTGAGTGAGGGACCTGGAAATAGGACTGTGGTTCTCAACCTGTTCTTCCAGAGGACCCAGGTTCCCAGCACTCACATAGCAGCTCACAACCATCTGTATTCCAATTCTGGGGGACGTGGCACACTCTTTTAAGGGCAGTAGGCATATAAATGATGCACAGACATACATGCAGGCAAAACACCTATACATGTAAAATGAAAAGGGAAAAAATGTAGTAGTTGAGGTAAAATATACTGGGCCACATCTTGAAGAAAATTTTAAATTATCTTTTATTATAGCTTTCTGTTCCCTTTTCTCTTGCAGCTATGGACGTCAGAAAACCAGGGAGATGAGGGAGATGCTGGAGAGGGCGAGAACTAATGTTGTCATGCTTTGTGATCTGTCTGGTGTCACTCTGTATCCTCCACATTATAGCCCTTTGTGCGATAAACAAAAACAAAAAAATCGATTGTTGACTTTCGATTTTTCACAGCCTAAGCCTAGCAAAATTGGTCCCTGGGATAAACAGCTGGTATTTGTACCTAAAACTCAAACTGGTCCCTTAAATGCATTTCTGAAATCTTGACTTTGATCAACATTGACAAGGATTATTGTGTATTTAATTTTTACAAACTGAACACTGTGATTATGGGGTTTTGTAACTTAGCAGAGCTCTTACTGGTAGGAAAAGTAGACCTGAATTATGTATAACTTTTTAGAAAGTTTAATCTGATATCCAAATAGTTACTGAAAATACAATTCTGTTGTAAAGTTGTACAGAAAGTTCTAGAGATTCTGTTATGATGCCCGATTTAGGATGAGATGCTTACCATTGGCATGCCGAGTTTGGTAATCCTGCCCCTGGTTGAGGGCTTATTGACACTCGATCAGTATGGGCTGTTGCTACTCAGAAGTTCATGACCACAAATATCTGCAATGTCTTCTGAGGAAATTCAAAACCTGAAAGTGAAGTTCTTTGGCTGATAATTGGGCTGTGACACCACAAAAAAGGTCCCATGCGCATACACATATGTGACTAAACCCCTTTACTATAGCAGTGTGTTCCTGATTAGCAACTTGTGAAAATAGAGTGCTATTTCTGTTACCCCCTAGCTAAAGGAGAGAACAAAAGAGCAGTGTATCTTCTGAATGGCCATATGAGTTTGCTGGATAATTCCCTTAAGGTTAATGTTTTATGGAGATGGTCTCTCGCCTGAGGAGCACTCAGAGTCTTGGGGTTCTTCCTAGCTTGGAGGGCGGGAACTTTGAGATCTAACATTCTTTCTGTCCTGACTTCTGACTTTGATTCTTTTCCTCTTTAAATTTACAGCTTTCAGCTTCCTTGTGTGCTTTCTTTTGGAAGCCTTTGTTTGTCGTTACTGTCCGGACAGGGGCGAGGCACTGAGCACAGTGGTGAGCCAGCCTTGCTTCGGGGTGCTGGGAAAGAAGGCCTGCCCACACCACCACCCTGTCCTCTCCAGTCCTCAGCACAGTTGTTCTTCATTCCATGACTCGAATCGAAAAAGTATTTTTAAGTATCCATGATTTCTCCCTATTGCAGCAGCCCTGATAATGCTTGTTAGTGCCTCTCACCAGATCCTCCCAGTGTACTCATCCTGCTCAGTTCTCAGACATGTCTAAACAAGACCTTAGAGCACAGGGAAGTTGCACGGACACTACAATAGAGAGAACCAAGAACAGCCAGGCCCATCATTCTCACAGTATCACCCCCTACCTTGACATTCCATGTAGCTGTAGAGTCCGTTTGTCCATCTGCTGAAATGAGAAAAGAATTCATGCACTGATTTAAAACCAATAAAAAATAAAAAAAATTAAAAACCATCGGGGAAAAAAATCCCTTGTTTCTAGCTGAACAAAAATTTGCAGTTAATCTTGGCGCTTGACAACGCGGTAGTGGGTGTGGAACCAAGCCTGTCTGTGCATCTGGTAGCTCTTTGCTCTTTTTATTTTTCCTTGCCAGTATTCTGCCTAACGTTTGCTTCTGTGCTGGTTATATTTTCCTAGCAAGCACACCTGTGGTTGTGAAAATAGTATAGCGAAAAGAAAAGAAAAAGAAACCCAGTTACTGATGTACTAGATTCGTGTATGTCTTTTAAACATTCTAGTTTCACCTTACACAGAGTAATCAGGAAAATGTAAAAACTCAAAAGTGAAATAAAACATTTTATCAGTTAGTTGCCTGTGGATTGATGTGTCACCACTGTCTGTCACTCTCAGGTCTATTCTGAGCACACCTATTTTGGGCTTTTTTTTTTCTTTTTTTAAATACTTTCATTAACCCTTTACAGCCATCAGTAAGACTGTGTTTCTGTTAGGTTGTATGTGATCCTTGCCATCTTAAACCAGAGCAGGTGTGATCAGTTACCTGTGCAAGGCCTGCACCAGAACGGGCATGTTGTTTGTTTGTCTGTTTGTTTTTCTTTCTTTTTTTGGAGGGAACGGGGCATATTTCACAAGATTACGTAAGCACTTTGGCTGGCGACGAGCACAGATGGCAGCACTGCTGGTGGCATAGCTGCTTTTAAGTGGTACACAGGACTTGACAACGATGCAGCTGCCCTTGAACCTGCACAGGCTCCTTCCTGTCAGTATCCCAATAAAACTTAACTAGTTTGCCGATCGACTTGGATGGAATCCTTCCTTTCTTTAGTCTCTTAGTATCTTCCCTATCTATAGTAAATAGATGTGTCTAATAGGAAAAAGCCCTGTGATACTCTATGCAACAAAACCAAAGGCAAGTCTAGGAGGAGCAGTTAATGGACCCTAGCTATAGGTGATAAGGCATACAACTGAGCCAAGTGTCAGAGAAACCCCCAAGTGACAGTTTTTGTCTGTAACAGGGTCTGCCAGGTAAGGATGTCCCCCCTCCCCAAGTAGCTGGTGGACAAGTATGTTACAGTCCCTGAAAGCTATGGATCAGGATCGTAAGCAGGCAGTTGCGTGGCCTGTGTTGTAGGTAACAAGACATGCAACTGAGGCTGCACTGTCCGCCCAGGATGGCTTTATAGCTGAGGAGTTACAGTGGAAAGAATGGCTGTTGTGTACTGTTAGCCTCTGTGAGTTAAATGGGAGAAAGGGAAGGAGAGGTAGAGGGATTGCTTATTATACAGCTAAGGAGTGCAAATTGGGTCTGTTTCTGGGACCCAAAAACTTGGGAAGCCATGGGAAGAGTTGGTAAATACAAAGGAAGGATCCATGACCCAACATGCTGGTGGCCTTAGAGATGGTTCAATGGAGGAAAATGATAATCAGAATACTCTGCCTCTGAACAGCTTGACTGGGAAGGACTGAGGTGGCTCCATGGGAAAAACAGACAATGTATCTGCTGCTGGACCTGGGGACCTGTCATGGCGGAAGGAGAAAAGGGAAGCTGTCCTCTGAACACACATGCACCCTGGCGTGTATGCACCCATATACACACTACAAACAATAACGACAAAAAAGACTAAAATAAAAATTTTATTTTATTTTATTTAACAATTTGTCTTTTGAGACTGGGACATGGGGAGGTGATGGGGTGAAAAATCTTAATTGTAGGTGCCATGAAATGGAGATTGTCACTTATCCTTCCTTGAGATAAAAAGTATAGTCTGAGACAACAGGGAATCAGACCATCAGCTTGTATAAACTATTAGGGACTTTCGGTTGTTTCTTGAGGTGGTTGTGAATATTAGAGACTAGAAGGCAATAGAAAGGGCAGGCATTACTGAGAACTGGGTGTGAAGGAAATGCATGCTGCATAATTCAACACCTAGATCAGACTGTTGACAGCAAAGTTAAAAGCTAATTTAGCAGTGACCTCAGACTAGTATGGGCCTTTAAGTTTGCTGATAATAGCAGGCGACATGACCTTTATCATGTAGGAGAGGCCAGCAGGTCTATGAAGAATAAATAGCATTCACCTAGGGTTAGTGAATGCTAAAAAACTGTAGGACTTGGGGAAAGGGAAACCCAAGGAAGGTCTTTGGTAGTTGCTTAAAACCAAATGGAGTCCTATTTGTATTGATTGAGTTGGAGTGACAGAAAACCAGATTTGGTGTTTTTGAGCCTCTAGAACAGTAGTTCTCAACCTGTGGGCCACAACACCCTGGGAGAGTTGAACACCCCTTTCACAGGGAGTCACCTAAGACCACTGGAAAACATTTACATTACGATTCATAACAAGCAAAATTACAGTTAAGAAGTAGCAGTGAAAATTTCATGGTTGGGGGTCAGCCACAACTTGAACTCTTATTAAGGGGCTGCGGTATTAGGAGGTTTGAGAACCAGCTAAAAGGAAGGCTTCAGAGCCAAGCGTCAGCTCTGAGGTGTGAATGATGGCAGGGAGGGTTGGTGGGGGTGAAAGATGATCAGAAGTGGCCAAGATTAAAATGAGCATACAAAGGAACTAGAGGCCTCATGAATTGCACATTTATCTGCCCCTTATTAGTGTGTAAAACACGGACTATGGTACATACTGGAACTAAATGTAACTTGGCAGCCCTCAGAGGTGCCAAGAACTAAGCAGCACTGAGTAGATTGAGAATGGCACAGGTAGGTGCTATTTGTCCTATGGATGGCTAATTATCTGCCCACGGGCACTGTATGTTTCTCCCCAGTTGGTAAGTGTACTGCCAGGGACACTGCAGACCACTTGGGAATGTTTCTACTTGGTGTGAATTTAAGGCAGACATGCCTGGTTGGGTGAGATGAGAGCTGTAAAGTTTGACCTCTCTTCCATGGGCAACAAATACCAAACAAATAAGCTGCCCAGAGCATGTGTGACAAAGCTGCAGAAACCACGAAGAATTTTTAAAGGTTTGAGTATCCAACCAGCAGCAAACACTCAGCTGCCCAGTGTGGCCTGTAAAGAAGCCAGATGGAGGCTGGTCATGGTGCCATGCCCCCTTAATCCAAGCACTTGGGAGTCAGAAAACCATCTTAGTCTCCATAGTGAGCTCCAGGACAGCCAGGACTACATAGAGACCTTATGCAGCAGCAGCTATATGGGTCCATTGAGGTGGCTCAATGGTGGGGGCTCTTGTTTCCAGGCCTGAAAACCTGAGTTTGATCAACAAGGCCCACCCACATGGTGGAAGAAGACAGCCAACTCTTCAGATGTCCCCTGACCCCGACATACATGCCAGTGTGCACATGCATGTGTGTGCGTAGACACAGTGAATAAGTTAATAGTAAATAATTAATGATGTTACAAAAAAGAGCCAAACGACTCGTGGGTAATGGCTGAATTACAAAGAGCTAAATAGAGAAATGCCGTTCCTGGCCACACTGCTGCACCCAGAACTGGTCTCTTGAAAAGAGTGCAAGTGGTGAAATCTCCCTTTGCCAATACTTGCTTCCCTATTCCCCTGGCTGCTGGATCCCCAACCAACTTTCCCTCAGCAAGAGCAGCCTTTGGGTGCTCCATCAAGGTTTCCTCCAGAGCCCCACTGTCACGGGATTGTTAGCACCTTCAGGGACAAAATCTTGAATTAATGTACCTTCAAAATATTCATGCTCCCTTAAAACTTTATAGTGCAAGCCAAGCATGCCCAGAGGCACTCCTGTCCATCACTTTAACCTTAAAACGTGTTTCAGCATCTTTGACTGCTTAGGAGGGGGGTGCATCCTCTTGAGTAGCTATAGCCTCACTATAAAACTCACGAGCTTCCTTCACGGCATTGCTTTAGGATGCAAGTGTGTGGACACATGATGGTACTCCAGGAAGATAGCTTCATTATATAGATGATCTGGTGCTAGTCTCGAAGCGTTTTACAGATGTAGAAACAACTTGAAGATGTGCAAACCAAACCTAAGGGGGAGAGTGGGATGTTAATCCACTGTGATATCAGCTGAGATTTTTTTTCTTTTTGAGACAGGGTTTCGAAACTTGCTTTTTTAACTCACTGAAATCCTGCCTCTGCCTCCCAAGTGCTGGGATTAAAGGCATGTGTCACCACTGCCCAGCCATCTGAGAAATTCTTAAGAATTTTATGGTTGGGTAAGACACATATGATCTCTGGCAAGGTTATTGGCCGAATTCCGTAGTATTTTCTGGACATGATTGTTGTACTCAATGAGCTCAAAGCAGCTATGGTGTGCACAAGGTGTGCACAGGATCAAGCCAGTTAGCATTCTAGCACAAATAGGGGAGGGGTGTGAGCCCCTTTACTGCTGCTGGGGAGCTATTGACAGCCATGGCTGCTAGGAGAGGTGAGTCAGTTTTGCTTAGGGATGTGGTCCCTGGTAAACTGACCACGCTCTAGTAGATGGCTACAATCCCATACATATATTCATAGCACTATTGAACTCAGTGGGTTATGAAAGGGGGGACATGAAGGCATGAAGTCAGGAGGGGAGTGAGGGTGGATATGAGTAAAAGACATTGGATACATGTATGAAATCGTCAAAGAGTAAGTAAAAACTAGAAGCTGGAAAGATGGCTCAGTGAGTAAGAGTATATGCCCTCACAGAAGGCATGAGTTTGGTTCCCAGAATCCACGTTTAGTAGTTCAGCTGCTCAGGACCAACAGCTCTGATCTTAATGGGTGTATGCGCTCATATACAGATATCTACATAGAAACATACATACACATAATTTTAAAAAATAATCTTAAAGCTAAAACAAAAATAGTTTAAAGAATTCTCTAATAGCCTGTGCCTAAGAATGTAAAACATAGCTTGGTGGTAGTGGCACACATCCTTAATCCCAGCCCTCAGGAGGCAGAGACAGGTGGATCTCTTGTGAGTTCATGCTAGCCTGGTCTACAGAGCAAGTTCCAGAACAGGCTCCAAAGCTACAGAGAAACCCTGTCTTGAAAAACCAAACCAAACCAAACCCAAACAACAACAACAACAACAAAAAGTAAAACAGATAGGGGTGTTTGGGATCCCCTTGGTGCTGAAGCACTTTTATTCCATTTTTATTTATTAAGAAAGACTTGTTTGTTTGGGCTGGAGAGATGGCCCAGCAGTTAAGAGCACTGGCTGCTCTTCCATAGGACCTGAGTTCGATTCCCAGCACCCCCATGCTACAGACAGCCCACAACTGTAACTCCAGTTCCCTGGGACCCGACATCTTCACAACAATGCACATAAAATTAAATAAATTATTTTTAAAAGACTGTCTAGATGCTAGATCTGAAACAAAAAGACTTGCTTGCTTTTATTTCAAGTTTATGACTTTTGCCTGCATGCATGTATGTCCATCATGAGCATGCAGTGACCCTGGAGGCCAGGAAAAGGTATCAGTACCCCTGGAACTGCAGGTACAGATGTGAATGCTGGGAACTGAACCTGGGTCCTCTGCAAATGGCATTTCTGTGCTCCGCCTTTCTATCCTTAGAACTTGATTAAAAAAAAGGAGGGCAACCCATGTGGAATTCTTTAAAAAAGATCTAGAGGCTTCTGAGGAAGTTCCAGAGGGCTGCAGATGGGGGCTAGGTAGAGCCGACCTGAGCAAGCTGTCCCAGTAGGATCCTGGCCCTAGTCATGGAAAGGAACAGACATCTAGAGCACACCACTAAAGCAACTATCACCAGCCATGGACAAAGCATCGCCACAGCTGGAATCTGCCGCTGGTTCTACTTCAGTAGCACTAAAAGCAGCTTCTCCAGCTAAGGATAGAATGGAGAGCCTCGTGGCCTAACCTGTGAGGGTGACCCAGCGTCTGGCACTGAAAGGCAGTCCACACATTGACGATACCATGAGGTGTCTGCAAACCCTGCCGCCGATGCCATCCAGGCTATGCTGAGATCCTTTCCAGCCACTGACTCTTCCTCTCCTGATAACTGAACCAAGAGTCAAGCTGGAAAAGGTAGAGAAAAGGATGCCTCCCACATCTGTAGATTCCTGGTACAAGCAAGATGCTGCCCCAACTAAGGTCACCAGCCAGTAATGGTGGCTACCGCAATGCAAAGAACACAGATGCCAAGTAACTAGAGAGGAGGGGAGGAGCCAGGGGCCTGAGTGCAGAGCAACGTGGATGAGACTCATCCTTCAGCTGTCTTCAGAGGCTTGACTCTAGGTGGCCCAATGGCTCAGGGGAAACTGGTGGGAGATGGACAGCCACGGAAAAGAGCAGATTTGGAAATACATAATACAGTTAAGTTAAATATGTATAGTATATAAATAAATGTATATGTTTAAATATAATCAATATATAAAACATGCACATTTAATATGTGATACAAAAGCAGAGCCCATTGTGGTTTCCTATGTAACAGCCCACAAGCCCCAAATTGTCACATGCAGTCTTCAGTCCCTTCAGACACAAAACTGTTTGGTTTGTACCCTCAGTGCTGAAGGAGAGACTGGACCTGGATGAGAGAGAAGGCTTTTCTGGAGGCAAGATAAAAATTGTTTGTGTGCACCTGCTTGTGTGTGCACGTGACTGTGTGTGCAGGTGTGGAGGTCGGAGGTATCTATAGCTCACCACCTGTTTTGAGATAGTTTTCTTATGCTGAGCCTGAATCTGCCTGTGTTGGCTAGATCCGCTGGCCAGCAAGCCCAGGGATCCACCTGTCTCCATCTCCTCTGGGCTGGGGTCACAGGTGCCCATCGCCGTTATACTTATTAGCTTTTACATTGACTTTGGGGATCTGCCCCTGGGTTCTCCTGCTTGCATAGAAGCACTTTACCCACTGGGCCATCTCCCCAGTCTCAAACTATAAAACCTTGAAACAGTATTTCTGTAAGAATCCTCTGGTTTGTGCCCAGTGGTGGTGGCACACGCCTTTAATCCAGCACTTAGGAGGCAGAGGCAGGGGGACTTCTATGCGTGCAAGGCCAGCCTGGTCTACAGAGTGAGTTCCAGGACAACCAAAGCTACACAGAGAAAGTCTGTCTCGAAAAACAAAAACAAAATTCTCTAGTTTGCACTGAAACCTCAAAAAGTCATCTCCTTTAACGGTTCTCATGAGGGAGTGGTCCTCCCCATTTTATAGAGAGGGAAAATGAATGACCTGAGGTTCAAGCCTGCACTCTGCCTCTTCTAAACAATTCCACCCACGACTCCTCTTGACAACCCTGCCCCAAACCTCGCTGACCTGTGGCCTTCCCCCAGGCAAAGTAGGCGATGATGACGGCCACCTGCGCCTTTCCCAGCCTGAGGACTCCCAGGTGGATGGGGCTGGGCGCCGGGATTGGCTTGCAGGTCTGGTAAAGGCAAGGAGCTGACAGAGTCAGGAGGACTGGCAGAGCCCCTCTGTGACCACCATCGCGATTGCCAGGCCCATTGCCCTGCGGGCTAGGGCTGTTTGGTGACCCACTTCTGGGTGCCCTGCACACCATGGACCCTGATGGCCAGGGCTGCGCACTCTCCTCACTCTATGTGGGCGATCTGCACCCCGACGTGACTGAAGCTATGCTCTATGAGATGTTCTCCCCCATCGGCACTATTCTGTCCATCCGTGTGTGCCGGGACGTGGCTACCCGACGCTCCTTGGGCTATGCCTACATCAACTTCCAGCAGCCTGCTGACGGTGAGTCCCAGAGAAGGGTAAGACCTTGCTTTTAACATCCTTGGGCAAAATAATGCCCTTTTGATAACTGCCACCCTAAACTGGAAAGCTGGCAAGTTTATTTCAAGTGAACTTCTATTATCTAAGTAACAGTGGTTTTCTATCTTTTTGGTAGAAATGGTCCTGTGACTAATTGTGGGTATTTAGTATTATAGATCCTAGCCAGGGAAGATAGGGCAGCCTGCATTTCCATCTTCTTTATCATGGTTAGGGAAACTGAGGCCCACAGACAGGAAGTTGGAAGGCAGGCATTCGGAGAATTGGCAGTTACTGCTGGGTGTACTGGTTGTTGCCGGGTGACTTTGGTGTTAAGTAAACCTGGATTAGGAACCCAGGATCTGTGTGACAGGGAGCAAGAGGCTCAACCATCCTGAACTCAGTTGCCTGAGTGAAAGGAGAAGCGGAGCTCTGCCTCCCTCCAAGAGATGGAGAGCACCTGGGAGGACGCGGCCCAAAGCCTTGCAGGTGGAGAGTGCGGAAGCCTTGGGTTCCTGCCCTTTGGTGTAGCCTGACATAGGGCCTACACCAGGTGCCTTACCTTTCAGATCCTGGCAAAGCTGCCTCCTCTCGTCTTTGTCAGCCCCTGTTGGGTGAGAGGATCCATTGGTAACTGTCAACTGACCCTGTCTGGGCTCTGCAAAGAATGGAGGACCAGGGTTAAGAACCATGGCAGGAACATGAATTTGAGGCCAGCCTGGGCTACATGTTGAGACACTATCTCAAAATGAAGATTCCATAGTTCAGGCCTCCTGGGTGAGTTGGGAGGTTTCCAAAGTCCAGGACGCTCTTTTCCTCTACTACACCCCCACTTCTGCCTCCTCTTGCCCCTCTGCAAGGTTCATGAGTGAAACAGGAGCTAGCCCTCTGGGCCTATCCATAGATGGGAGATCTGAACTGTAGAGTTTTGTTCCCGGCTGGGTATGTTAGCACTGGATGGTAAGTACAGACCTCTGTGCTTGCTCTACTTCATCCCCTCAGCTGCTTCTGTGTCTCTGAAGCTAGCAGGGTCTCTGAAGCAGGCAGTACATTATCTGCAAGAAACAGGGCTGTCCAAGAAGGATGGTGGGCCAGAGGTGGCTTGACGCACCGCCATTTGCCAAATGCCTGTTCTCTGCGTAGTACAAAACCCGAGTACCATTTGTTGCATGCTTTGCTTTCCAACCTGCCTGACCGCCTGGCATTTGGTGGCATTGCCTCTGTTCGGTGTGGGACGGAAGGTACCTCACTCACAGGTGGAATGAGGGACTGGGGACGGGGATTTGCTTCCCCTTCCTTTACATGCTCGTCCATGCAATGCCCATTCAAGGCTAGAATAACCTGGCTCTGCTTTTCCAAGCTTCGGTCTCTGCATCTGTAAGATGGGGATCCATGCTGCTTGTTGAGAGTTGACATTTCTGGAGTGTGCGAGGAATGCATGTACAATAATTCCTTCAGCTCTAATCCTCCTGAGTTTCCAAGCGGATATCTCAAGTGAGACCCAGATTATGGCTGTCCTTTCCTTGCTCCTACTCAGCACCATCTAGACTTGGGGTCACAAATGTCACCTAACTTGTTCCTTTCTCTCCTTGCCTCCTCCCCAGCTGAACGGGCACTGGACACAATGAACTTTGAGATGATCAAAGGCCAACCCATCCGTATCATGTGGTCCCACCGAGACCCAGGGCTTCGAAAGTCTGGTATGGGCAACATCTTTATCAAAAACTTGGAGAATTCCATTGATAACAAGGCCCTCTATGACACCTTCTCCACCTTCGGGAGCATCCTCTCTTCTAAGGTGGGTGTGCCCCTCTAGGAGAGTCAGTGGAGTCAGATACCTCTGTGTTAGAGAGATACCAACGGGTACCCTGCAGGCTGTGGGTACAGCAAGCACTTGGCCGGTAGCTGTTCATGCTTTTATGTTCTTATGACCACTACAGGTCGCCCCCGCGCCCAGTAGCCAGCTCCTGAGATAATCACCCCATACAGTTTATTTAGTTTATGTGGGCTTGGCCGGCTGTCATCTGGGATTTCCTCTGTGTGGTCTTCCATGCTCCTGCAGGCTAGCCCAGGTCTTTCTCACAGCTGTGCCAGGTCTCAGGCAGCTGGGAGTAGGGAGTAAAAATTCACAGGCTACCTGTAGCTTCAACTCAGAATCGGGACCCCCTTTATTCCTACTGCTCCCTAGAGACCAAAGCCAGTCCCAGACCAATCCACATTCATTAGTTAACAACAACAATAAAAAAAACCAGAATTAAGTGTATGGTTATAATAAAGGTATTAACTGGGGAAATTGCAGCAATCAGCAGGTACATCTTGCTTCGGGTTTCCCTTGCTGCTGGAGATGAAGCCCACTCTACCACTGCATGTCATGGTCAGCCCCCACCACGGCTTGTTTTTAAGATATTTGTTCTATTAGAACATAAAGTACACCTGAGTGGCGGTACTATTTTTCGTCATGGCTGTGTCTCCAAGTCTGTCTTGTGTTTAGCTTCTTGCATGCACGAGCAGACCGAACTCTCTCTCCCCCATCATGACGTGCAGTAAGTACCAGACGGATTACAGCTTTTGCAGGGTTCAGCTTAGTTCTCTGACCTTATATATGAGGCTGCGCAGGACTTGACAGCAAGTCCGTGTGTTCCAAGTAGAGGGCTAAAACCTGGGTGTTATGCCCCAGATGTTACTGAGGATGGCCAATGAGATCCCCAGAGGTCTCTAGGGGTGCAAAGGCAGAGGTACCATAATCTCTGGGTTTGAGCCTTTCCAGAAAACCACTATGAGCCAGCTATAGTCCCTGAGAAGCTGGGCCCTCACACCATCCCTCTGAGTAGGGCCTGTCTGCTACTCAAAGGAGTAGACTGACCACAGCCTGAGGTGTGTACTGTACTGAGAGAGAGGGCAGCTCCTTGCTTTGACAGCCAGTGGGAGGAAGAAGCTGAACCGTGTGGTAAGTTCCTACATGCCGTCAGCAGATTGTCTTTCTATGTGCTTGGCTGTCTGCCTCTGGAGCCACTCTGGATTCCTCCCTTCCACCCCTTCAGGTGTCCCCAGGAGGATTCCCGAATTTTGCTTGAGGCCACAGAGGTTTGGAGCAGCTTGCAGTTCAGTATAGCACATGGATGGGGGTTAACCATAAAAGTTTTTGGGAGTTGGAGAGATTCCTCAGCATCTAAGAGCACTGGCTGTCCTTCCAGAGGTCCTGATTTCAATTCCTGGCAACTACATGGTTGCTCATAAGCATCTGTAATGATATCTGGCGCCCTCTTCTGGCACACAGACATACATGACAACACATTGTATACATAATAAGTAAATCTTTAAAAGCTTTGGGTTTGATTTTGTGGGTTGTTTGGTTTTTGGTTTTTGATGTTGTTTCTTTGTTTTATTTTAAGGGTTGTTTTGTTTGTTTTGTTTTTTGATACACTGTTTCCTTGAGTAGCCCTGACTGTCTTGGAACTCACTCCGTACACCAGGCTGGCCTCAAACTCAGAAATCCACATGCCTCTGCTTCCTGAGTGCTGGGATTAATGTGTCACCACTGCCTGGTGTTTTGTTTTATTTTCTTAATTTTTTATTTTTGTTTTTTTGAGACAGGTTTCCTCTGTGTAACAGCCCTGGCTGTCCTGGAACTCACTTTGTAGACCAGGCTGGCC
>LOJH01026680.1:0-18314 GCA_001685095.1 Ellobius talpinus
TTATGGAGATCTCTGTGTGATTTTCTTTGGGGCTTGCCGGCTGTGGGGTACTGGTTGGGACAGAAACCCCAACAAGCAGGCCCCATTCGTGTTACAGAGGTGGGTGATTTATAACAGCCCACATTTTTTAAATTAGGCTGTGTATCAAATCCAGATTTTGTGTCAAATAAGAAGAAAAATGAAACAAAGAATGAAAAGTAAAAGAGAAGGAGGAGAAGGTTGCCGTCACCATACCTTACACAAGACAGTAAAGTATACCAAATTAGTACAATGCACAACTCTAGCTTTGCCACATTGATAAACTAAATGAAATGGACCAACTTTCTAAAGTACATGATGTGTCAAAACTCACCAAATAGAAAACATTCTCTTAGATTATCTACTAAAGACATTTAATTGCTGCTGAAGTATAGGACTTAGACTATAGTACAAATTTTATAGCATCATAATGAAAAACATCATAGATGTGATTTCACTGAATTTAGAATTTTCCTCCCTATAAAAGGTACTATTGGGATAATGGAAGAGAAGCCACAAAGAGAAAATATTTTCAAAAACAATCTGTATCAAATGAAGAACTGTTACCCATAAACTGAAAGATAAACTATTGTTTATCTCAAATAAACAATAGAGGGGGGAAAAGCAAGCAACCTAACTATTTATAAAAAATAAGAAAATAAAAAAAGTTCACAGACATCACAGCAGGGATGCTTTGAGATGTATGTCATCATGGAATGCAAATCAAATCAAAATAGTAAGTTCCCACTGTATACCTGTTAGAGGACACCTGTGATATCAAACAATTACAGGTCAGGGGAGTGTGTGTGGGCTATATGGCCCCTCATTCATTATTGGTAAGATAGTAAGGTAGTAGAGATAGAGCCATTTTGCAAGACAATTTAATGACATTTTTAATCAGTCATATTCCTACCATATAACCCAGTGTCTGTGCCCTTGTTATTTACCTAAATTAATTACAAACAGATCCACTGAATGTCTACATGAACACTTCATTAAAACTGTGAAATCTTAGAAGTTGTCTTAAGATCTCCCCTAACAGCTGAATGGATATGTTGACTGTGGTGTATCCAGATGATGAAATGTTATTAGACACGTAAAATAAATGAATGTGGGCTGAAGAGATGGCTCAGTAGTTAAAATCACCTGCTGCTCTTCAGAGGACATAGGCTCAGCTGCCCCCTACCACAAAAGGAAGCTTGCAACTGACTATAACTTGAGTTCCAGGAGATCAAACACCCTATGATGGCCTCAGTGAGCACAAACCCACCCAGAGACACACATATACACATAATTTAAAAATTAAAAAGAAATAAGTGATTTAAACAATTAAAAGACATGAAGGAAATTTAAAAGCCTGCCACTCCATGAAATAGTCAATCTAAAAAGATTACATCCTACATCATAACAACTATGTGACATTTAGAAAAGAAAAGCACAAAAGATGATCAGAATGTCAGGTGTGCACTAGACTGGAGGGGGAGTAGAAATGGGTGGATCACAGAGTACTGGTTCTTCAAAACAGTAAAAGTAGTCTTCACAGCATGGGAGATGCATGTTAGCATCCATTTTGTCGAAACCCATGGCATTAATAGTACCTTAAGTAAACCATTACTGTAAGCCTCAGACTTTGAGGAAAGGTGAGGGTTCAGTGTAAGGTCAACAATGATAACAAACATCCCACTGTGAGAAGTGAGGGTGGCAGCCAGAAAGAATTGCTACTGGAGGAGCTACTGAAAAATGGCTTTAAGCAGGGCTCTCTCTATCCTCACCTGGAGATACATGCCTCTTCACACAGAAATAGCAGCTTTCAAATTATTAATTCAGTGTACTCTTCAGTGTGTAATAATAAAGCCTTTGACCTAGCTCTTCCATGGATTTTAGAACCCATCAAAGAGATAATAGGTTGTGCCTGCTTGTTTTTGTTTTGTTTTGTTTTGTGCCAGGAAGTTTAAGTTACTAGTGGGTATTTATGCCAAAATCCACCAACTCTGCATGCAGACCTAGTGATATTTTTATTCTATAATATTGTCTATTTGCATTATATCTATCTAATCTTGTTATAAATAATATAAATTATTTTATATTCTAGGGTTTTACTTATTTTAACTTCTTTTGAAAGTGATCTATAGTGGATAGAAAGCAGAAGAGAATGATCTTGGCTCTTGGCTGGTTCAACAAGCCCTCAACAGGCATTTAGGTATTTCCTTTTTTGAAAAACCAATCCCATTGAAAGTTATTCCTCTCCAGAAAACAAAACTATGACCTACATGTCACCATCCATCAGAAAACAACTTATCCAAACTGGAAACAAAGAACCGATGAGATGATGCATCTGCCTCTGGACCCCACTTCTCTACAGAAACTCAAAACTAAAGAGGGACAGCAAATATCACAGCACAGTCATCTCAGTAAAAAGACATTTTTGTCTCCACCATTCTAACTAGCAAAGCAAACACAGGCCCATACCTAATAAGATCATCAATGAAATTAAAATAAAATATATCAGCAAATTAAGATATATTACTTGGTGAGAGCAAACAAAGCTCACATGCAATCACCAGTTACACACATGCCTGCAAGCAAATATTAAGGAAGGCAATAGACAGCCATGTTCCCTACAGCATGACAGTCCATGAGAAATGCTGTTAATTTATGCTCCGTTTGAACATAATAAATGAAGTAAAATATTTGGACTTCACAAATGAATAATAGGTAACAGTTAATTATGTCTCAGATATCAGAGGTATAAGGAGGAAATCTATTTTGGAGGGCTTATGAGTCGACTACCTTCTAGATACCAACTTATAATAGCCACATGACATTTCTTAATGTTCCACACTGAAGATTAATAACTCATTTCTTCAAATCTTACTTTCCTCACAGTGGTCTGTGAATATGATACACCCATAAATCTCATCTTGACTAAACCTAAAATTACACAGCAGAGCCTATCTGATTGAGCTGTAACTACTGAGCTAAAGTAGGACTCAGTTCATCAAAAGTTTTACTTAGATTTCAGAATAGCTGTCAGCATATTTCAGTGGAGTATTATATAATTCAGAGCCATTTAATGGCTAATGATGTAAAGTGTGGTTGTAACATATTCTTTCAGTCTCAATCATTTGAATTCAGATAATTCCAGTGATGTGTCTTTAAGGAAAAAATCTACACTTAAAGCACTTTAGCAAGACATGAATATTATTAAGCAGAATTTTCCTAGTTCAATATCATTCTAGCAGTAAAATGTTTACATTCAATGAGATTCAAAGAAATCTAGCGTCCTTATAACTCCATTTAGCACTATTTATACATGTGCTTATTAGTTTTGTTTATATGAATTCTTCAATCATCATTTCATACATATGTTGTTTTATTTGACCTACTCTCTTTTTTGTTTTGGGTTTTGGTTTTGGTTTTGGTTTGGTTTGGTTTTTTGAGACAGGGTTTCTTTGTATAGCTTTGGTACCTGTCCTGGAACTAGCTCTTGTAGACAGGCTTGCCTTGAACTCTCAGAGATCTGCCTGCCTCTGCTTCCCAAGTATTGAGACTAAAGTCATGCACCACCACCATCCAGCTAATTTGACCTACTCATAAAATATGTTTAAATAAAAATTTGTGAGGCATAAGCAATAATCTGGAATCATATCAGAAATTAACTCTTTCAGCTGGGTTTCAAAGGAGTGAAACGTCTTCCCCACCACACACACTGTAGTCAGTAAAGCTTGTGCATAACTATAAAGCATTCAGAATACTTTAAAATCTACTTTACATTTATAAATTTCATATTTATTAATTATTTTTCTTGATCCTAGTAGTAGAGATTGAACCCAGGTCTTACTCAAAGAAAAGTAAGCAATTAACCTATAACTGAGGTATAACTCTGTTGTGGGACAGTGGTTTTACGCTGTAAACTTTTGTTTCTTGTACTTGTTTAATAAAATGCTGATTGGCCAGTAGCCAGGCAGGAAATATAGGCAGGGCGACCATGCAGGAAGCAGAGACAGAGCAATGAGAATAGGAGAATTCTGGAAAGAGGATTCTACAGTCTGCAGTCTTCACCCAGCCGCAGAGGAAACAAGATGTGACTGCCTCACCAAAAAAGGTACCAAGCCACATGGCTAACTCAGACNTTGTTTAATAAAATGCTGATTGGCCAGTAGCCAGGCAGGAAATATAGGCAGGGCGACCATGCAGGAAGCAGAGACAGAGCAATGAGAATAGGAGAATTCTGGAAAGAGGATTCTACAGTCTGCAGTCTTCACCCAGCCGCAGAGGAAACAAGATGTGACTGCCTCACCAAAAAAGGTACCAAGCCACATGGCTAACTCAGACAAGAATTATGGACTAATGTAAGTTATAAGAATTAGTAAATAAGAAGCCTAATGTAATGGCACAATTAGTTAATAACTAATTAGACCTCTGTGTGATTCTGTGGGACTTAATGGCTGCAAGACTGGCAGGACAGAAAAATTCGATCAACACAAATCTCAACTCAATTCTACAAATATTTTTGTCTATGCCTAGTACATGTCAGACACAATGCATTCTTTGAAGAAGTTACAGTCTGAGAGTTCAATATTTAAAAATATGATTATAATTGAATGTGATCAGTCCTGTGAAACCAGAAGATGCCCTAAAATCAAGCATAGAAGTCCTAGACAAAATGTGAGCAAGTCAATCAAATGAAAAGTAGCTACTTTATCAAATACATGGAAACTTGTGTCCAGTATATATTTAAGCTGGTCACAATAGTCAGAAAGTTTAAGATGGTCCCTCTTATTGTAAAGATTTTAATCAAGCAATCATAAATATGACTATATGCCTTCAAATGCTCTAGGATATAGGAAGAAAAGGTAAATATGATTATGAGCATGTGGAAAGAGATTTTACCTTAGCAGAAGTCTAGCAAGATACCATTAAGAGGTTGAGGGCTAGACTGGTAGCTAATTAATTAGAAATTTAAGGAAGAATATAGAGAAAAAACATTGCAGCAAGATGTAGTGCGATGTGTAAGGACCAAGTACCAAGGAATAGGAAGTAACAGATAAGAAAAAAAATCAGTGAAAAGAAGAAACTGGATCAGAGCAGATATGCCTTGGACAAGGACTGTGAGGCTGATGGGGTATTTAATGGTTTCATTTTCTTCATCCCAAGGGCTAAGTGGTAGAAGTTTTGTCCATGACATTTCAAGGGGTACATAAATTGTGGTCAACAAAAAGAGTTGTTTAAGCTAGGAATTGATATGTGATAAGAGTGAAAGGGGTCAAGCAGAAAACGAAAATAAATTGAAGAGACGTTTCAAAATGCATTGTTGAAAAACCAAGTTCTGTGATCTAAGAACTGGATTGATAGTGATGCCCATCACTATGAAACTAGTTCTTTTGATAAGATTAGGAATTGCTTATTATTTTGCCAGCTATGCATCTGACAGATGATTCATGATATGAGAATATACAAAGAATTCCAAAACTAAGTACCAAGAATCAAACATTCTAATTTTTTAAATGAGTAGCAGGGGAATAAAATAATCAACAGTTTAACCTAGCTGTGAACACTGACAGGTACAGTGACGACTAACCTTTCATGATATGTTCACTGTTACAGTAGGGGCACAAATATGAGAGTAACCAGCCACTTTCTGATTAGATTTAAGACTCCTTGATGTCCAGTACATTTAACAAGATCAAAAATCTGTGACTGGGTCATAGGAACTAAGAGAAAATCTAGTATTAATTTTCTGCTAAATGTACATAGTAATAAATCACCACCTACATTATTTTATGTAAACCCATAGATTAGTGCATTTCTATAAAGAAATTATTTTATAAAGTAGATGGAGATTAATGTAGAGGATCACAATTGGTCAACATATGTAGAATAAATATGATAGTACTATCACAATCTTTCCCTGCTAAGGACATTAGAAATTACCACAGAAGAGAGAGCATGGAGACTGTAAGAGCCAGGGGTAGTGGGAATCTGTGGTGGCGAAGTAACATTTTACAGACACAACAGTAACAATGCAGACATGAACTCTTAGCACCTATGCCTGCATGCTCAAGATCTGTGTATTAACAAGCCAGACAAAATCCCAGTATAAATGAGGATGAGTCACATGGCATCGTCTCAAAAGAAGAGATACAAATGTTGATGGAACACTCAAAAGTGTGCTTGATACTACCACCCAATAGGAAACCACTGTAAGAGTCTGTCACCCAATTAGACTAGCATGAAGAATTACTAACAACAACTAATGCAGGTATAGATGTGGGGAAAGGAAGCCTTTACACACTATTAGTGGAAGCGTAAGCAAGAACAAAAAGAAAAAAGAGAGAGTTAACACATGACCCAGATATATACTCCTGGGCAAAGGACCCCATACCCTGTGATGTAGCTACTTACATATTTCTGTGTATTGTTGTCCAATTAACAATAACTAGGGTAATGGAAGCAGCTAGCATGTCCACTAACTAATGAATGGATATTGAAAATAAGGTAAGTATACACCATGGAATGTAACTCCTTTAAAAAAAAAACAAACAAATTTTGAAAACTTCAGAGAAATGAACAGAATTGGAAAAAAAACAGGGTAAGGTAGCCAAAGTCCACAAAGACAACGCCACATGTATGCTCTTTTATGTGGCACCTAACTTCAACTCTTCAGCTATTTTTAGTTAGGTTTATTTAATATTGAGTACCTGTGGAAACTAGGAAACAAGAGGATGGACAAGGGGTTATTTGATTTCATGGGAGCTTAAATATTAATATTTATTAAGAGGAATCAACAAACATAATAATACTCTGCATTTCTTATTCGCTTACCTGTTAAAACAAAACTTTCTTGTAATGCTTGACTGTGCTATTTTTCATCCCCAGTGACCTTTTTATATTATTTTCATTAAGAAGTAGCAAATGTTCTTTCAATGTTGCAGAGAATAAATGGGAAACAGGACCAGGTTCTTTAAAAGGTCATGTTTCAAATATTTTTGGAAAGTCACCAATGCACTTTTTAAAAAATTCTCCATGTTCTAAAATAGATATGAAGTCACAAAGGAAAATGTTTGTGATAAAAATCCAACACTCGCTGTTTTTGAAATGTCTTGTATCATTATGTTATGCATGTACTGCATTTATCATTTTTATTATATCCTAGTGTTTGTATTTGGGATGACACTTACATAATGTCAATTTGTTTGAACTTTAGAAAAGAAATTCATGGGCTATTTAATTTGACTGAAATGAGTGTGTGTGTGTGTGTGTGAAATTTTCATATTTTTGTAAGGCCTAAAGTATCATAGAAAGGTATACTCTTGAGGAAAAAACTGAACAATTAAAATGGCTCTAAACTCTCCTTGACTTGAATTTTTTCATATCTTTTATCCACTTTATGGGTTGATATATGATCATCAATTAATGAAGTCATTTCTATCATAATAAAATGTCATTAGAACTGCAGTATTCTAGTATAACAATTTTCTAAAGAGTATGATTGGGGCATTTTAGGTAGTTAAATATTAAAATAATCTAATTGAAAATGAGACTTTGAGATTATTCATTTTGATTGACAAACTACAGACACTGGTTTTGTTCATAAGCACATCTCCATCACTCAATTTTTATAGAGACTGCTAGCATTTATGAGAAAAGGGTAAAACTGATCTTGCCATTGTTCTACTTAACAGTATAGATGATCATTTTTGACTATTTATGTTTCACATTCACTTGTTATTAGAATATCTATAATATCAAATTCCTCAAGTATTGTGTCACCTTAGGAATGAACTTCAGTTGTGTAATTTTCAAAGATTTACCTCCCCATTGAGACTGAAGAATAATGTTTCATTGGATTCAAGGAAATATGCATCTGCTTTGAATTTTCATGGATGTAAAAAGTATAATATATCTAAGAAACATTATTTCAGTGGGAAGAATCGAAGAAGCTGATGGACTAGCTGAATGACCCAGAATGCAGAAGTACAGCAATGAATGACTTCGCAGTCACTCAAGTGACTGTCTTCACACTTTTCAGATGCAGGCAGGTAATAAAAGTCTGGCTACAATCTCACACCAAAAAGCTTGCATAACTCCACAAAATTGTCCTCTACCATACATATGTGCACACATGTACACACATACACACACACTAACTAATAAAATATTTTATCCCTATAAACAAGCTGGATAAGCTTACTGTGACAAAAAGGATGTTTACCAAATTTTCTTCTGTATCACTTAATCTAGAAAAATAGAATAAAACCCAAATGGTAAATGATACTGTAACTTGGAATATACAGAAATTTTCTAGTAGAATTTCAGACTCAGGCTGTCTTTTCCATAGTTTTTTTTTAAGAAACCAATTAAAACATAAAGAAAATATCTTTGCACTGATGACTAAAAGGCAAAAATAAAACTTTATCAGAAAGTTTAACCCTTTCCAATAATTTTCTGTGACTTTGTAGTATAAGATAGTATCTTCCCCATCGAAGATGTTGGTATCTTAATGCCCAGAACTTCAGAAGATCCCAGAAGCCTGGATTTGCAATTTTGCAATTGCACATGGAATTTAAAGATGTAATAAAGATTCTTAGGATGGATACATAACCTCAAATCATCTGTCTAGGTCCAATGTAACCCCAAGAGTTCTACAAGAAGGAGATAGGACAGTCAGACAGAGAAGATGTGGCAATAAGTGCTGGACTCAACACGATGCAGGAAGCTAACCAAAAAAGCTGGAGAAGGCAGGAAACAGAAACTCCCTGGAGGCCCTAGAAAGGAACTAAGCTTTGCCTGCGCCCTCAGCATAGTCCAGAGTAGCTCTGCCAGGACTTGGCCCACCAGACTCCAAGACAATAAATTCTTTCCTGACTTCAAACCACTCCAGTGTCAGCAAAACTGTTATAACAGCAGAATGAAATGAAGATGTGTTTTTGTTAATTCTCATTCTAGTGACATTATGGATTTTGCTTAGGACTTCTAAGAAATAGTCCATCTACAAATGCTGAGAATTTGGAATTTCCCAATCATAGTTATACTTGAGAAAATGCTGGCAAAAAAATGCAGTTCCTCAAATACAATGCCTTCCATTAACCTCTTAATGCTACCAAAATGCTCCTATAGCAGAAATTATGCTGGTAAAACTTTACGCCTCTCTCCCTCCCTCCTTCCCTAACTCACTCACTCACTCACTCACTCACACACTCACTCACTCACTCTCCCTCTCTTCCTCTCTCTTTCTCTCTTTCTTTTTCTGTTTCTATTCCTTCTTCTCACAATGATCTTAACAAAATAAAGATGAAAAGAAATAAAGCAGGAAATGAGGCAGAAGACAACTGATAAAAAGTTGAGAACACTACTCTCAGCTATGTTCTTAAAGCTCTATAATACTACTGGGAGTGTTGGGGAAGATGGGGTTGCAATCAGTTTACCTCTTCAGAAATATCCCTCGAGCAATGAGATGGAGGCTCAGTTATGAAAAGACCATCCTAGGACCATGAACAAATAGCAATTTTCAGTAACTTGGAAGACTATAATAGAGGGCCCAAGAGAAGACAAAAAATTTTGTACTGATACAATATAAGCAAAGTGTTAATCATAACATAGACAAAGTAATTAATTGTTAACAGTACGTGTAGCTCTGGTGAATTTACACAGGTGATAAAGAACAGTCACACGTGATTCTGGGATGTGAAATAAGAAAAAGTGCAGAGGTGAATGACGAAAACAAGTATGTTTTGAAGAAAAGAAAATAAATCCAAGGTAAATGTAATGAAATTGGAGTCTGAGGAAGATCTCAGACAGAGTTCTTGCATAGCTGAGATACAGGAAGAAGTATGGACTCCTAAGAAGTCATTGAGTGGATTTTTTTATGAAGCCATTCAGGAGAGCAAAAATCTGGAGGACAAAGCATTCAGAATTCTGAGGTGCGCCAAAGGGTGGGAGAAACAGAGAATCTCACAAATGTACCAGGAAATGAGGACAGTGTAAGGTCACAAGGTCAAAGTAGGAGAGAGTTAGAGGAATAGAGGGTTTAACAAAGTCAAATGCCACAGAGAAGAGAGAAGACAAGTTCTTCTTCTCAAGAAGGAGGTGCTGTTCACAGACCTGGAAATAAGTAGGTCACCAGGGATGCTTAGGAGAACCCTTCACAGGTATGGGCGGAGGGTGGAGAGCAGCCAGCAGGGCCGGTGAATTGTGAACAAAGAGATCTCATGCCTTAGATGAGTCGCTGACCCCTCTCCACAAGCTTCATGGAGGAGCTCATCTGATAGTTTAGTTTGAAAGGCTGGCTACATGTGAATGCCTTCCAAGATTGTTTCTCTGTACCAGATCTCTGTGTGGTGTAACATCAAGAGTGCAGTGAACTGTGAAGTAGATAGCACTCAGCACCAAGCTCTCCTTTCCCTTTGTGTGGGTGATGCCATCCAGTGGTTTTCAAGGGATACTTCAAAGATTACGTTCATGCTATAAAGCTCTTATCTTTTAAGTTCAAGTGTATACACTGGGGCTTGTGGTGCGTAATCATAAACAAGAAGATACATTTGATGGTTTTCAGTTATTGCAATGGTTTTGTGGTGACTAGAGGTTTGTGTACTATATGTTTGCATGTGTACTTACAGACAACAGTGCTCGTAGGCAGAAGGTAATCAGTTATTAAACACATGCAGAAGACTTAAGGTAAAGGCATAATTGATTAGGTAGCTCTGACTTCTAGCCTAGGGCTTTGGAATTCTTCTGAACACACTTGAACCTCAGAATCAAGATGCCCCGATCTACTTCATAGACATTTTACAATACTTGAAGCTTTGCCTGCAACTGCCCACTAACCATTTAAGGAGACGTTCAACCTAACAGCAAATTCTCATGCTTGTTAGCACTGACTGTTTTGTGCATCGCAGCAAACTCTCTTCCGTGAAGGAGGTATGGGAAGTAAGCTTGTCTATCAACCACGCTTCTGCACACTTCAGTGGTAAACATGGCTCCGGCTTCTTGGTTATGATGTGCACACTACTTTACACTTATAAAATGGTAGACATATTCTTAACATTAAATATTACCACTTCCCGTGAGCACAGCAAAAATAGTGATCAAGTGCAGACAATTTGGTGTCTCAATGTTTCCATTACTAGTAACTTTACTCTCCATCAGAGGCTCAGTATATATATATAGCATACAGACTGAATTTTTTAATATGCAGCTACAAAATTATAGGATAAGCAATCAAGTGGCAATGAATTGGATTCTTATAGATTAATATTTACTCCCAGAGAATTTTGATATTCATTGATTATTCCTTTTTATGATCTCCAATTTAATCACCTATAATAACCATTCCTTGTTTATATTCAATTAATTAGCTAAGGTGCAGAGAAATAAAGTTTACAGACTTAAAAGCAAACCAAGTCTCCTTACGTCTATCCTTATGCTCACTTCTAAGCTAAAAATTACATTCATGGTACTAGTGATAATAGTATAACTTGGTGAATATAACCATATCCAGTTCTTGTTCCGTCTGCCTTTACTCATTTGACCATCACATCCAGCCAGTGAGTTGAGGATCCTTATTCACTATGCCCTACACAATATGTTAAAGACTGGAAGTATGTGAAAGAACAAAGCAAGCACCCAAAAACAATTCCTTGCTTCCAACCAGTAGCCATAATTTGAAAGTTTTGCTACTCAATTTAACAAATACCTTCATAAAAATTTGCGGAGAAGGGAACATTTTGAAAATAATCTCCTTGTAAGGTAAACTGCATAATACTTTTTCATAGCCAACTAAATATAGTCTTAAATAAGTAAATGTTGTGAAACATCAAGACGATCACTGAAATAGTATGAATCATGATATTACAGACTATCAAGAACATGGAATATTTAAATATTTACCCCAAGGCCCCTCTGATGGCATTCTCTGTAGTAAGAAATCTTACAAAGCTGTCTCATTCAGGAAAAGGAAAAGGCTTTATTGCTAAAAACAATTACCCACCATATTGCTGGGAAACCTAAATTTGAAAGCAAAGACAAAGTCACATTCCTTTCTCTTGAGCAATTACAAATTTAAAAAAAAATAGCATGATAGATTAAGTGATTCTAACAGAGAGAAAATACAAATGTTAGGTTATCTGAAGAAACTTGTCATGATTTTAAAGTCTTTGTAAACATTTTCCCCCTTTACCTAAACTTATCAATGGATTTATTTTTTAAGTACATGAGATAACATCTAAATCCTGAACATTTACAAAACATTTTCACAAGAAAAGTAAGAATTTGGGGGAGTTAAGGAACAGCACATAAATAATTCGCTCTAACAAAAACAGGATATTTCAGATTCTTAATGTAAATACATTAGGCTACTTAACCAACAAAAACCAGACTTTATAAAAATATGCTTAGAGCAGACAATAACCTCATCATGTCTTCCTCATAAAATCCAAGACTATAATATAAGCATAAATCATTCTTTCCATTTTTACAGTGTTATTTTTGTCTTGCCTGGGTTTGGGAGTTCATTACAAAATCAAGTTTCCGAGGGAACATTATAAATGATACCTGAAATGGCTTCCTTCAAAACTACCTCAAGTAATAAGTCCAGGCAAATTTTCTTGCCTCTCGTGTCCTGTTCAGTGTTTTATTTTTTTTCTTTCATAGATTCTCTGTAGAAGGACTGTTACTACTGGCAAGGTCAACATTGTTTACTAAAAACATGCTAATGAAATGCACTTCTGATTAAGTGAGTTACACAATATCTGAGAAGTCATTTACTGTCAGAGGTCTATCATCAGCCCTTCAGAAGTCAGCAAAAATGAGACTTTCCTAGAATGCTCCCAAGTTGGAATAAAGTTTCAGTCTTATTGAACCGTCTGTGCATCAGGAAGATGTGATTGTGTTGTAGCCTATAAATACATATTGCCAACTCTAACTATCGCTGAGACATCTCAGTCTAGAAAGTCAACTGCTAGAGCATGTCACTTTCAAACTCCTCTCCCTGGTCCCAGGGAAATAGGTGCAGATTTCAAAGAAAGCTATTTAAAGTAGATTCTGGTATATAGCCACCCACATCCTTCTGAGTCAAATTTGTCTGTTAGGATGTCTCCAGTCAATCTGACCACTTCAGCCTGACAGGCGAGCCAACCAAATCAGCAGTCAGCAGGCCCAAAAATCTGTCAAGCCATTGCCTTCACTGGTGATTACATTTTGAGTGACTTGAGCAGTCAAGTTAATCAAAATAGTCAAACCAGGGTTCCCATGTATACAATCTCAGGGTCTGCTATTTCTGGACATGTGCTCTGTGTATATATTTGAAAAGAGTTTTATTACATAGCATTGTTTAGGAATAACAAGCCCAAAAGGTTGTGAGCTGCTAGTTTGACAACCAAGGGCTCACAGCGCTGGGGTTATTTCACACCTTCCATGGAGGAGAAAAGGCCCATGGATTGTCTGAGAGCTACAGAGAGGAGATGAGTAGTAAGAACTGTAGAAGAGAACTTGGGACCACACACATGCCCACAAGACCACATTTCTCAGTTAGGAGGTTAACATATGTGTCCAAACAAAGGAACATGCCTGCCATACTTTCCCAGATGAAGCAAAACACCAAGGAGAATTCCACAGAGGATGTGGTGGACAGGATGCCAGTATCCACAGTTCTTTTTCATTCTCAGCAGGAGTAGCCATTTTGTCAAAAGAGATAACTGTGAAAACACATCCTTACTACATTTGAAACTGGGAGTGAAGTAATTCAGCTGATCATTGACAGATGTAATTGCTGAAATGCTTCCCAATGCTCACAAAGCGGTGTTAGATTGCAAGTTTTAGAATCAATCCAGCCAGTCATAAAACCTGGATTCATACTGAATGGTAAGCTTTATGACTTTGGACCAGATAGTCCCTACCAACATGCACTTAATTGCACAATAGATATAATACAACAACATATTTCCCAGGCTTGTTCCGATTAAAGCTACTTTGTTTCAGAAAATCATTTCCAATACTGGGAAATACCTTGTAAACCACAGGAAGGTGATCCAGCTCAAGTACACCACAATATTGACAACTTCCTGTTCAAATAAAGTATTTTTTAGCAGTAGACTAAACAGCATGTGCTTTTGAAGTGTGGTCACTTTAATACTTAATCATTCAATATATTTCCAATATCCAATAATATCACTAATAAGCATAATGGCAAACATTACAATATTGCTATTCTGTGCAGTCATTGATAAACTTTGTCCTTTGTTTCTGATTTAATGCCATAGAAGTCCTAGTAGATAGATCAGATTCACAAAAGAAGCTGATTGTCGTAAAACATATAACCTAGCTAGGATCAAACAGATGATATGGCAGAGGAACTTTGGAAATCCAACCATCTTGCTTTAAAACCTACATACCTTCTGCCTCATATTGCTAAGAACACATAATACACATAACAATGGCTTACATTTTGGGTGACCCAGCAAAGAGAGTGGTTGCTATTGCAGGACTGGAGCTTCTTCAAGAGACATGTATCTACTCAAAAAGAATGGTCAGCAAACCATAGAAACTAGAACAACCCAACCTAACACTCACCTAGCATGTGCAAAATTCTATGTTATTCTACTTTCTAAATTGATACATTAGGCACCAAAACAATGAGTGTTTGCCAGACAAAGCTCCCAGGTTTCAAAGGACTTGGAGCTATAAAAGACTTTAAAGACTTCCCTATCCAGCAAAGACAAGGTGTTAATGCCTTACCACATGATGATAACTGCAATATGAATAGGCAGAAAACTAAGAAATATTTACAGTGTCAACATGATTTCATACTGTTTTCATGGGTAACTTTTTGGTCCTCGCTAGAGACCATAATCTCAAACAGCAGTGTGCAAAAATCCTGAAGACTGAAGGAACAGGAATGAACTATACCACTGGGCAGAGCCCAGGCTTCCAGCTAAAACTCAACATTGGAGGGTATGATCTAATGCACAGGATTAACATCTCAGGGGACTTGCCCTGGGTCAGCTCATCTCTCTGTGATGCCTTATCCTCCAGATGGAAATAAAAACAGTGAACTCTTTTAAATGTGCCCTATGGTCTGATTAAAGATTGAAAAGGGCTCTAAAAATCCACAGCACTCTTAGGGAAAATGCTAAATATCATTATCATTATTACACCAAATGCCATAATTTGGTCTCCTCAGATTCCCTTTTTATGTAGATTCCATCAAACTCTGACTTCTGACTTTTCTCCTCTCTGACCAAATCTCCAATGACAAAGCAAAGGAAATGTTGAGGCAATTAGTGGGAAATGGAAGCAATTAATTCCCTTTTTTAGTGGAGACCTGGCCTCTGTGAACCAGTTTAACCAAAAATAATCAATGACCTTTCTCTGCCCAAACTGAAGCAAATCTACTTGATATTTGTCACTGGTTATCCATCTAATGTTTCGACATTAATGAGTCTCTTCACTTTTCCCCTTTCATGAAATGCAGACATCTTTTCTGGTCCCTTGTTACCTCCGCATCTGCTATTTTTGCAAATTGAATACAGTTAGAGACTTCGTTATCCTTGTGTGAGCCTAGGAAACAGTTAGGATAGCATGGATTCTGATAGGTCCTCCCCCCTCCTGCCTTGAGCTGTTTTCCCCTTTTCTGCTTTTAAAGATGGGGATTTGTCTACAACAAATGAAGAATTTAAGCACAATACAGACCCAGATGCATTCCGGTGCCAGTCCATTGATCACCCACTGGTCATTGTAGAAAAGTCAACCAGTCTTCAAAATCCTCATTTTCCCTTTAGGGAAATAATGATAGTAGCACTTGTTTCAATAGTATTGTAGGACTCAAATGTGGCAGCTCATAGAAAGCCTTTAGTACATAAAATTGCATAATTAATACATGATCAATGTTTCCTATTATCACCTAAGAGGAAAGCAAATGTGAAAAGAGATGAGAGAAGAAACAAAGAGATAACAGAGGTGAGATGAGGGAAGGGGAGGAACAAAGGTGGGGAATGAGGAAGAAAATTTCACCAAATATACCTGATTTGGGCATATATTAAAATTCATCAAAACAGACTGCTACTCAGGCAGGAGTGGATGGTTAGGACTAAAGGTCTCTCTTTGGCTTCCCACTAAAATAGTTGTTATCAGCTTGCCTACTATTTTATAAAGTATTTCCTTTTCGTAGAAAATCATGGATAATTGTATCATTTTTGTTGCTGTGATTTGTCCCATCTTTACACAAATCAACAAAAGCATTGCCATACATCCCATTGGGTGGAGACATGTTAGTACAACCAGCAGAAAGAGAATGACCTGGAAATACTTTTTGGAGACTAGGGAAATGTGCAATGTCTTAAAGAGAAAAAGCAAATTGACAAGTTACTTCCCAAATTATGCACAGGTACCTATTCTCTGCTTCACTGTGCTCTGAACATTCTATCCCAAAGCAGAGCCCTCTAACAGGAGAACTGCTTTAATAGGAAACAATATGGGACAGTTCAGGATGAGGCAGGACCTCACTGTTATGATTTGTGCTTTGAAAATTTGTCAAAACGTGAAATTCAGACTTCATAAGGAGGCAGGGAAAGGCCCCTTTTTATGCTCAGAGGTAGATTTCCAGTCTCAGAGCTCCTGTGTTCAATCCAAGTTTGACCTCCTAAGAATAAATTCGGAGCCATCCTCAAGTCCAAGAGTGAACTTTAAGCCCAATCATAGTCCTTACCCGTTAACCCTCATGCTGGGGCCCGGACCTGCACTCTCCACACTAGGCAATAGCTCTTACAGATTCCGCAAACAAAAAGTGATCTCTTCAAAGTCACATGGGAAATGAGTAACAAACTAAAAGTGCTGATCATCTGACTTCCTAGTCACTGTGAGGTCCCCCACCTCCACACCAGGAGGCCACAGAGAAATCCCTGAATCATGTGTTTGTTTGAACAATTTGCTTGAGAGATAACATATGCTAACATAAAGGGCTCTTTCTACACTGGTCACTGCAGATCATCTACAGTTCTTTAACGAGGTGGGGTCTAACATACTCTCAGCAATGTGCTCTGATATACCTCTTTGCAAAATATGGTTTAGATACCATTATATATATATATATTTGTATATACATATCTACCTTTTGAAATTTTTTATTTAATATGTTCTGATCATGGTTCTCTCTGCCCTTAACTCCTCCTAGATCCTATCTACCTTCCCATCTCCCACCTAGCCAACTCCAAGCCCTGTTTTTCTCTCTTTCTTTAGAAAACAAACCAACAGACACACACATGCCTAAAATACAGTATAAAAAAGAAAAAACATAAACAATACACAAACCAATAAAAACACAAAATCAGAAATTATGATATATAAGCAAAACACCAGTAAGACAAAAAAATAGCAAAATGAGACAAAACGTCTCCAAAAATACCATTGAGCTTATTTTGTGTTGACCATCTACTGCTTCAGCATAGCCTACACGTAAGTGGTTAATGGGCCCAGCGAGACAGACTTTCTTGGGAAGAAATGGTATTTCCGTTGGAAGTAGATATGAATCGGAAAGAACTCAAGTTAGGGATGGGAAATCACGTCGACTTACCCCTCTCGGCATTGGTACCCCAGTGGGTTAAAGCAGGCATAGGAGCATTCTGTAAACAAAGTTACACAGCTAACCACTGCAGTCATTGACCTTCTAATCTCTCCTCTAAATGGCTAGCACCAAGATGTCAAGCAGACACTGAGGTGGATGCAGGATCAGATCAAGCTACACCCCTCATCAAATTCCTTCAAGTCTTAAAATAAACAGAACTTGTCAAGGTCTGTCTCCACCTTATCTGTCCACACTTCCTTCTTGCCATACCTCACAATGGCCCTGAGCTCTAAAGGAAACTTTGTGCCATATTTTGCATTTGCTAAATTTTTGGTCTAAAGCTGTGTTTCCATTGTTTGTCTCTCTGGGGAACAGCCAATTGTTTTTCATGATACACCTCATCCTTCATAGCTCTATGATCTTCTCACACCACCCAACTCAAAGACTTCATCTACATTTCTAATATAACACTTGTCTCTTTACACAACTATGGGAATACCAGAATTGCTTATTGGCAGATAACACCATCATTCTAGAATCCAGCAGATACAGCTGCAGGTGTGGTGCGTTCCTCTATTTCCATACCTTCAACTTAACTAAATTTAGAGTGATATTAATTTAGCTTAAATAGCATGGTGGCCCACACCTTCTGAGGATGGAGTCATTAGTTAAAATATTTGGCAAGCTCATCTACTCACTTCTTCCTATTTGGTTTAAGGGTGGACATGGTCAAGGTTTT